>NW_010588979.1:273817-330679 GCF_000705375.1 Tinamus guttatus | reverse complement strand
AGGAAGCTCCGTATGTTTCCACTCTTTTTGTGAGAAAAAAAAAAAAAAAAAAAAAAAAAAAAGGTCAGGTAATAAAAGGACATTTGAAATGAAGAAATGCGTTTTTGAAAAGCCCTTTCCATGAGCGCAGGCATATTTACTCACTATGCATCTTCTCTCCTGAGTAAGAAAACAGCTGTAAATTCATAAGTGAGAGAGGAAAGAAAGAAAAAGGGAAAGAAAAGGAGGAGAGAAAAGAACAGAGAGAAAGAAATATATAGAGAAAGAGTTAAAAAGGAAATATATTTACTCACTATGCATCTTCTCTCCAGAGTAAGAAAACAGCTGTAAATTCCTAAGTGAAACATAAAGAGGAAAGAAAGAGAAAGGGAAAGAAAAGGAGAGAGAAAAAAGAACAGAGAGAAAGAAACATATAGAGAAAGAGTTAAAAAGGAAACATTTGATCCAAATGCGTTCAGACATATACTGTGGACTTACTGCTGGCCTTCTTAAAGGAAACACTGATGTCATCCTGGTCGGCTTCAGACCCAGCAAAATTTAAATGATACACTGGTTTAAACTACTGGGTTATAAAATGGTGTCTACTTCAGCTCATTTAATACATTTGCTTTTTCTTCTTTTAAAAAAAAAAGAGCAGGGGAAACATACTGCTTTTAAGCAGGATTGTTTTGTATGCCTTGACCATTTAAAAAATAAAAGGTTTTGGAGCTGAAAGGAAAGCACAGCCACACAAGTTAATTGTGCTGGTTAAATTCAGCACACAATTTTGGGGAGTGTTTTTTGGGAAAACTGAATTCAACATATGCATATGTGAACAGTGGTTCAGATGTTGAATCCAGGTGTTCTGAATCACCCACGGGAGGCCCTTCCAGCTCTGTTTTGATCACAAAAAATGAGGGAGAAGTTCACTTGAGGTGGAAGACTTGTGCTCTGTTCCTAAGACACAGCTCTTCCCTCGGGGCTGCGGCTGTTTCCTTCCTGAAGTGCAACTGCTGTCAATAACTCTGAGAATTAAAAAAAAAAGTTTCATTGCAAGGTTTTGTTCTTCTGAAATTGTCCTTAAACGGAAAGCTCCAGGATAAAGGTGAGACTTCATGTTGGTGTTGGGAAGCCCTATCTCCTATGGGAACACCTGAGAAACGTGTTGCCCCATGGGGCGACAATAAAAATTTCTGGTTCCTTGTGGGGTGGGAAGGATCCCTAGCGTGCACGTGGTGGTGCTGGATGCTATAGGTAGGGGAGAACAGATGTCACCCTTTTGCCTATAAAAGAGTTGTTTCCATTAGGAAAGTTGGAAGCACCCATTTGTGTTTGCAGGGTCAGGCTCTTAAAAGTTCTTTATCAGCAAGTTCTTCCCAGGATCTTAGCTGTCAGTCACTTAAAATCAAAACATTTCAGCCTACCAAATGCAAACAGACAGGATTACAAATCAAAAGGCACACCAAAAATATATCTACGAAGGAAAGACATGGAAAAAAAGAACTTTTGAACTGTTGAGCTGGTTTTATTAATACTGTCTCTAGCCCTTTCATTAAGTAAACACACCCAGTTCTGGCCCTGAAGTTATACTCCTGAAACAAGTTTATAACAGAAATACTAACACTGCATTATCTAATGCAATGCTCTAATAAAAAATGATGTATTGCGCCAGAAGGCTTAATTAGAAACAGATGGCCTGAGGAATGGAAACATAGGCAAAGGAGTCCGCTGCAATCACTACCAGGAACAAAAGGGGATTCAATATTATTGCCTCAAAAGAAAAATCCCCCCCAATTTTTTCTCTTAGATGACTGTGATCTTCTAATTTGCTAATGAAGCGGAGGTGCAGCTGGGAGCACAGGACGCGGAGAGAGCCCAAGCCTTTTCCTCGAGCCCCATGAGCAAGGCAGAGCTGGCCTTGGCAAACGCTTCCCCCGTGTTCAACTTCGCTCTCTTTGCAACGCGCTTCTTGTTTTTTTTTTTTTTCCCCTCTTGTAGCAAAGAGAATTACATAATTTAGGAGATCCGTGGTGTTAACAACCCCTGAAATGTTTTGCACAAAATACAAAGGCAAAATTCTGGTGCTGGCGAATGCACGTTCTTTCCGACTTCTCTGTCCAGAGCTGGTTCAGATCTTCTCTGCTTTTCTTCATAAAAAATCTCCCTAGGGATGAGTTTGTCGCGGCAGCCAAACCCTGCTCTGCCCCTCGTGGAACCAAGCATCTAAACGCGCTGCTTTCACACGAGCCGCGGTGCAGGCAGGCCCGGGCACGGCAGGTTTGGGAGCAGCACGGCCACGTCGCTCACGGCCTGGAGAAGCTGCAGGATCCCGGCCGCGGGCAGGACCGTCCCGGCTGCGACCGCAGCACGGAATTACCCAGAGGAGCCTCCCAAAACCCACCCGGCTGCCGGACGGAGCCGCCCTGGGTGCTGTGAACCTTGCTGGGGTGTGATCGAGACCTGTCCTAATGCACGTCTCTCCCCACCACCAAAAGCTGAACCTCCTGCTCCTGCCATACAGATGTGATTTCATTTGTGTTTTTTTTCTCTATTTTTGACCAGCAATTAGAAAATCACATCTTCTGGTATTACAAATGCTCATTATTACACGTGTTGTCTTGCTGTCTCACTCATGGCGCTAATAAGCACAGCACCCAATTATCCACCTTTATAAATAACTTCCTTCATCCTGTCTCTGTCCAAAAATATTTTGGCAGGCTTCCTCAGCAGAATATTTGGAATTATGTCCCTGCCAAAAACTATTGCTGTTGATGAATTGCAGCATACACAACCGAAAGGCCACAGTTGCCTATATATGCAGACATACATACAAACACATATGTGCATTCAGAAACAACTTGGAAATTCTATACAGTAATTGCCAAATATATCTGCCTTCAAACTAAGCCTGTTTCTGAATGTCTTTGCTGGCTAAAACTTGGCACAACTGAAGAAATAACGATGCAGAGTCACCGACCCAGCGTCACCTTCCTCAGCAGGGCTCTGGCACCGGCGCTCACCTGCACGCGCTCCCTGTGGCTGGACGTGCTCCCTCCTGCCAGGGACGCGCGTGCAGCACACGTGGCCACATGTGCACCCACCAACACAGCGCAATCGCTTTCCCTGGACGTTCACGCTCTCCTCCGAGGGACCTTGGAGGCTGCAGGGAGCAGGGCGTGCTGGCGCGGGAGGAGCGTTTCTGGTGGCTGTGGTTTGGCTGCAGATTAGGCAAAATGGGGCAGTGGGTAACTCTCTGTTCCAGATGACGTTACTGAGCTCATTGGTGCAGATTGCTGCTGCTGTGCTCATGCAGATCCTTGGGGTTTTGAGTAAGAACCATCTGGCAAAAATCAGCATGGGCCCATGCCTTGAACCAGTCTGAACAACATGGTGATTTAAGCCACCGAAGTCACAAGTTGTAGGACTCAAGGGATGAGTTAATCCCTGAGCACAGGACCAGGAAATCATGGAGCATCTAAGGAATGAGGCCTCAGAAAGCAGCTCGTGCAGGCTGAAGGGAGCATTGATCTCCTGAGCCCAAGCACAGGGGTGCTAATAGCAACAGTCGGATTAAGGCTGTGCTAAAGGGCACCTGCTTCACTTTCATCACCTCCAGGTTGTGGATTTCACAACCTCCCCTGCCAATTTGTCTGCTTTCCTGAAAAAGTGTTGCCTTGTGTTTTAATTCTGCTATTTGATAATTTCATATAATGCTCACTACTTCTTGGACAGTGGGAAATGGAGCATTCTCAGGCCCTGCTCAAGGATTTTATGCAGCAGGCATTTCACCTGAGTCAGCTGAAAGACAGGCTTTTAAAATATTTATAGTTATAAAATTGTTTTCTTTCAGAAAAGGGATATTTTTAAAACACAAGACTTACCTGCAGTGCCAGCATTATCCTCAAACGCAGCTCAGCTCCTAAAAAACCTCAGAAACTGGCAGAAACTGCTGCGTAAGTCACACCATGCACTTCTGCCGTCCAGCTCAATCGTAGCCTGGCCTCTGCCCAGCAGCACTGGAACGACTTGGATTCACGAGCCGTGGACGGGAAGAGTGTCCTGACACCGTCTGCACACGCTGGTAAATGTGAGCACTGCCAACGTATAAACTGCTGATCCAGCCTCCTATGCTGTCCTTCTCAGGCCAGATATATTCTAGTTTCCCTGCTATGTGCATAGGTCATGGGGGTCCTTTATATTCCATGACCAAGTTACCTCTACTGGGAGGAAAAAACATTTGGGATAAGAAGTCAGTTTGCCCATTTGAAAGAAATAATGAAACATCATCAGTGCCAATGAGGCTGAAAGATTCTGTTATCAAGACTATTAACACACCAGGTAAGGACACCTGTAACTAGTTTTACTTTAGTATATGCATACACTTATGCATATGTTATATACATACAGGCATTATATACATATACGCACATATATGTATATAAAAGATAATGTAAAATAAACCATCACTTCTCTGGGCCTATGTTTAATCCGTGGAATTAGACCACATTTCTTCACATAATCTGAAATGTCTAACCAAGATGTTCTTTAAATGTCTCAGGGTTACCAGATATCACCAATGCAATTAGCCTTATTTGAAAATTCAAGTTATTGTGACACTATGAACAAAACTGATTTTGACTGTAATTCTAACCCATTTATTACACAGTTGCCCCTCTCTTTAAAGGTTCATTCACCTGTAGAAATAGCTTCCTTCATATCTTCTTTCTGTGTTCCAAAGTGTGAACTGAAATGTGCTCTGCAGAATAAAGTAAATAAATAAAAATAATGTGGAGAAATGAATATAAGCTTGGATATTTTGTCCATTCCTTAGAGAGTAGAAAGCCAAGATCTCTCTGAGCCAAGATGCCTTTAAATAAAAAGTACTGAAACAGACTGTGATCCTCTATAATTCAGTTTGATTTAGCTGTGTCAGCAGTGCTGGTGATTAAGTTTTTGGCCCTTTTTAATATACAAGATAATCTCTGCCATGTAAGGACACGAGAGCACTCGGCTATGGCTGGCATTTGTGATGCACCCGCTGGGGTGGCTCCTCGCTCGCTGCAGCCGCGTCGGCACGTGGTGGCTCCGTGATCCCGCGGCAGCCGCGGCGGGAGGGTTCGGCAGCCGGGCGTCTCGCAGATCAGGCAGACACAATTCCACACACTAGAAACAAACGGAGAGATGAAGATAGTGAGACAGACTGGCAAGCGTACATCCTTGGGATGTATAAATCCAGATCTCCTGGACAGAACGTTTCAATGGACACCAAAATAACACTGTGATCATTCCCGATTGTGCTGGACTGCGGGATCCTTATTGAACCCCACAATTTCTTTCTGTTCACCTTTGGCTGTTGATTTTAATACAAAATGCCACAGAAAACACCATTTATTGTGGTTGCCAGGACCACTTACCATGGTCATGCAAGCGACTGATCACAACTTGCAACCTCTTCTAAAGACTCTGCTTAGCAAAAGCAGTCTGAAAACGAGAATTAAAATACAACCATGCCTTGTGCTTTGACACGTGCAGGTTTTGCACTGGATTTGACCTTTCCTGCTTCAGCTCAGGTTTTGCACAGGGGAGGTGAGAAGGGGCAGGACACCAGGAAACATCTCGACACACGACCGCATCCGAAGCACTGGGGAAACCGGACACTCTCAAGTACTGAAGTGACTCAAAGGTTTAAAAAATATATATGTATTACGAGAGCCACAAAAAAGGTTACAGACAGAGCTCCACAAAGCCTGCACGGATACATTCCAACAATTCCAGGTGGCAGAACAGGTGAAATACAGACCATAAAAACGGCTCGACATTGACTTTCCAAGCTGTCTGAGAGACAGCGACCTTGACCCCATCTTTCCCACATGAAAAAATATATTGAATATATATATATGTATATATACACAAACACATATACATATATATATACACAAATATATATATAGTCCGGACCACAAATACAGTCTAAAGAAAACCACATTGCAATTTCCACATTAGGCTTATAGTAGAATAGGCATCGTCTGAGAAATGTCCATTACAACGCCCATGAGGTGATTATCTTAGGCCAAGTTGACATAACATAACACTTGGTTATTAGCATTTTTAGAACAGCAACACAACACAGGTCATTCGCTGCACGTGGCTACTAACCCATAGCTCTGTGCAGCCCTTAGAGCTGACTTTAACCAAACTAATTAAATCTGCTTTGTTCTATTTTTTTTTTTAATTCAAAAAGAAAATGCAAAGGTAAGAGATTCGGGCAGTTCCTGGTATCGCCTTTCGTAAAGATTCAAGACTTGAAGACTTCTTTAATGTACTTGCTTACAGACACATCTTTGAGATTGAATCAATGATCTTCAGGAAAAGATGCCACCCTGAGGCTTTTTCCCTTGTTCGCTTCGGGTTATGTCTGCATCCAGTTTTGACATAGGGGCCAAATGCTGGTTGTATATCAGTGCAGTATTTGGCCCAGAGTTTCAAAGTCATTGCTATTCAGACTTTCCTATGAGGTCAACAATGTAGTAAAAAAAGAAAATATTAAGGCTTCAAGTAAAAATATTTCCTCTCTGTCCCACCCATGTAGTAAAGTACATTTAATTTCATAATACTCAGTATATTATACAACTAAAGATACAGAGCTCCAACTTTTCAAAGCAGATTGTACTACAGTGAAAACCTGGAGGCTAAATGGGAGTGTATGAACAAGGAATGAACAGCTAATAAAATGCGATATGCAATGAAAAATGATGCATAAACTAAACAAAAACTATTGCTGTTTTTAAATAAGTAATACAATCCACGGCTAAAAATAAACACACGTTGAAAAGATTTAAGACTTCCGAAACATGAAATAAACATGACGAAAAGAAAGAAGCTACTTTACAAGATGTGTTAACTTGCACTGGATGTTCATGCCTGATCCCCACCCGACTGTAAATTAGTGTCACTGAACCCAGCTTTGACAGAGCCGCACCAATTTACACCAGCTGTAGATTTGGCCTGTAGTGTCTGTAAACACGGAGACTTTCTGGGTAGAAAAAGAACTTTACTGCTAGTTTAAAAACTGTTTGGAGAAATACACTTTATCCTGGGCCAGCTTCTGCTCCGAAGTTCAGGCAATGAAGAAGTCATCAGGTCTGCAACAGGAGCAGGGGCAGCAGACACTTGCACCTACAAAAATCCAGCTGGAGGGTCGGGGCCTGAGCTGGAAATGAGGCTGGATTTGCTGCATGCAACCTCCTCTTAACAGTTCTGCTTAGATTATTCTTTCAGAAGATTTGAATAATTTATCTTAGGCTATGTGCACTGAATTATATGCAAACCTCAAAGGAAAATAAAAACTAAAATAAAAAGACTTTGGTACCATTGTAAACCTATTACCATATCGGATGCGTTTCAAATACGGGCAAAGCTACTCACAAAATATATAATTCTTACATCTGAACCTGTAACAACACAGTGCATTCGTTTCTTCCTCCCCTGCCCCTGGTGAACTATGTCCAAATAACCCTGGATATTAGTGCTTTATACACACAGTACTGTGTTTAGTCTTACTGAGAAGCTCTTCTCTCATGAACTAACATAGTTAACTTTAAAGGCTCTCTGGCCCCTCAAGTTCATCAGAAGCTTTTTCTTTTATAACTGCAAGAGAAAGAAAAATCGAAGTGGAGCATCACTTGGATGCAAAGCTCAAATATCACACTGGTGCAAATTTTCAGTCTTGCTTGCATGAATTTCATGTATGCATTCATGACAAAATGTGCCCTTGTCTAGTTCCCTCGCCAAATTCATGATGTCACTTACCCCTCTTTTGGAGGGCTTACATATGGCAAATATGACACTTGAAGGACAGGCAAGTGCGTTGCTCTATGCACCAAAGTGAATTCCAGTCCTTGAAGAAGTACTGCACCTTCCTGAGGAGTTAACATCAGGGTGGAGTTGCAGACTAGTAACAGTTAAAGATGGAAGAAAACTATAAGGCCGTTTGGTCTAGCCTCTCGCCCCTGCAAGCTTATCTCTGGCTGAAAAATTTTTAAGGATTTGTCCAAATATAGTTCAACGGCCCTAAATAGTCTCCAATATTCTTCCTTGGAAGACTATTCTACTACTCTTTTTTTTTAGCAACATTTTTCCCTCTTCCTAAACATAGTCCATTTGTAATCCGTGACAACCATTTGAATTCCCTTTGGTTTTACATCTTTTAACTAAAATACCAGTAAAATTGTCATACTCATTTTTCACTTTGTTGCTTAGCCAATGACATCTTTTTAGCCCTTTAAACCTTCTCACAAATGAGCCTGTCTGTTTTTTTTTTTTACTATATATTGCTCCCTCTGTGCCTGATCGAGTTTGCCAGCATCTTTCTGGTCCTATCATATCTCTAACTATACACAATTTTCCACCTGCAAGTGAACGAATCTGCATAGAAAGACTATTGCTTCCCTGCTCTGCAATGTGCTGGCAGGAAGGCATTTAAAAAACGTCAAGGCCATAAGATAAATAAACATTGATTTCAAGTTGACTCTCTCATAACTATTGGCCTATTTCAGCTGCACTGCTTTCCAGATTTCTCCCTTCAGACCGTATCAAGAATTACACAGAGAGAAGATTAACTCTCTTACATTTTCTAAAACCTTCCTTTCCCAAACTGATGTCATATGCAAGGAACATAACAAGCAGGTATTGCAGCAGGTGCCAAGATTTAGCGCATCGAAAGGCAAATTTTAACCAAGAAAAACTGAGATCGATATCTGCCTTCTGGTATAATTAATCTCAACACTCATGAAACAAGTAAGGTATTACCAACACTTTCTGAATTGCTATCTAATATCTGGAGATGTGTTCATTACAGTCAAGGACTGGAAAGGATTCAATACTTTGAAACACATATCCCGAAATAACGATGAATTTAGCTCTCTGGCAAAAGCTATGCCCTAGGAGAACCAGGTGGGAAGCAGAGGTTTCATATGCTATCTGGCTCGGTGATAAGTATTCATTTTAACTGACTTTGGCAACAGTCGCTCAGGAAGTTGTTAACTGCACCCAGGATCTGGCTGGTTAGCCCAGATCACAGTGCTATTGACTTCCAAAGTGGCAGGTAACTGGAGAGGAAAAAGACATGGGGCTTGGAGAAAAAAAAAAAAAAACATATTTGCCCCCAAATTCACGTTACCAGAGTTCTGATATATCTGTGGCAAAAATTATGTAGCTCTCTTTTTTTTAACAGTTGCCTTTAAATTCAACAAAGCAAATATAGTTTTCTGGAGCCAGGAAAGGGAAACCTCAGAGTGTTAAATAGATTTGATTTAGATTCTTTTTTTAAAAAAAGTTGTTCCTTTGGGAGGGGAAAAAAACACCTTTGCCTAACAGTATTGAAGACCAGAGGGAATGTGCTAGTCATTAGGCAGACAGCAAATTTATATCCTCTAGACATATGCTTGGCTCAGTTACACACACTGTAAATTCAACAGATCAAGATAACCTTGCGGCAGGGTTACACGCATGGCACCGGGGCAAGGCAGTAAACTACGTTATTGCCTAAATCCAGTAAGTAATAAGGAGGGTGCGGGGGAAAAGCAGCTTGATGGCTGTTGCAAATATGTTCCCTTCCAAACATTTCATTTCTTATCCATTTGGTTTTGTTTTGGAGTCAGAGAAGCCTTTGAAACCCAGAGGGAGCAAGAGGTGGAATGGAAGATCCTTTCTGGCGTCGGGGTCCTTGTTGGTGGGGACGCGCAGGAGGCCGGGCACACAACGAGATCCCACTGCTGGATGTTCTCCTGCTTCCTTGCGAACACGGCACGGCGCTCCTGGTCCTGGCGGTCCTCGCCGGCGCGGGCTGTGCAGGAGCTGGGTCTCCGCGTCCGCAGGAAAGCGGCGGTTGAACCCGTGACTCCTTCCAACCTCCCTCGGCGACAGAATTGAGGAGGGGGAAGAAGGGGAGAGGGAAACTTAGCGTGACCCTAGACTAACCAGGCTCTTTCGCAGCACGACTGGCCACAGGTCGGTGTGACAGACAGGACGCCCGTGGCTTTATCGCTCCCTTGCACCGGAGATCTGCTTGGTGGCCCTGGTGGCCGCCAGGTCCCGCCTGTCTGCTCGGGAAGAGTCTGATGGACTGTACATCTTCCCTCCTGCAAGAATAAGGCTGCAGCTGGGTTTTGGCCAAAAGAGAAGGATGAAAACATAACAAACCCAGAACAAGGAAAGGAGAGTGGCCGGCTGCTGCTGCTCCTTCTTTGTTGTTATCTGAGTCTTCACAGTGCTCCTAGCTTCATGGCTGGCTGAGTGGATGGCTCTTTATTTTTATTTGAATCTTATTTTACACTGAAATTTCATAGGTTGTTCCACCAACACCAGACACCTTCTTAACGTTTGCGTGTCTAGCAGGGCTGACGGGGGTCCCCTGGGAACTTGATGTTGACCCCAACCTGGTTATTCCTTTTGGCTGTCCATTTATTTTACTGTGAGGTGCCTTCAACTGCACGTCGTCCCTGCATCAAAAGAAATATCAAAAGATACAACATAAGTGACGGAAGTGTGATAGCAGAATAGCTTTATTCAGGATAAACAACTATTCCTGTTACACCAAGCCCCAAAGTTGCAAAATATTCAAGCAGAGGAGTAACCTCGTTGAAGTCAATGCACTTGATGAAAGGCCACTGCAATGAGAGCATTAATTTAACCTCAGGCACATGGATCAGGCCCCAGTGGAACCTGCTTATTTAGTCATTCCCTTATATGTTTTGTTGCCCAAAATTAACTTCATTAGAAGCTGGGGGAGACAGGGGGGTCACTTGTCTCCACTGCTGAGTTAATCCAAACCATGTTTCACTTATAAGAAATAAAATACTCAGGAAAAAAAATGCATATAAATATTCATAGTTAGCCAAATTTTTGTTGCTCATCCTCGAAAGACACGAGATGAAGCACAGGATGCCATGACAGCAGATCCAAACTGAGCCGAGGCAGGAAGCCCTCCAGGATGCCCAAGTTGTAGCCAGAAGGACTCCCAGAGTTTCCTCTCACCTACTGCCAGGGTGCAGAGAGAACTGCACCACACTGTACATGTACCTCACCAAAGAGCTATAAAAGTCAATGTGGAAACTGTCCTCAAGTCTTGGCTTCAGGAACTTCAGTAAAGACCTTCTCCAGCAATAATTAATGTCTGCAGCTTTCTTTAACATCAAATAGGGACTGTGTGTATTTAAATAGCTTGACCATTTTTGCCAAACTTTGTACTTTTTGGTGCTTCAGAATAAGGAACTGGGGTATATTTACAGACTCTGCTTTTTAAACATACACCTATGTAAAAGCAGCGGGACCAACAGGCCAACAGCATAAGAAAGAAACACGGAATAAGACACAGCTTTGCATGTTAGCAGCTTTCTGCCTCACTGCAGCACCAAACACATCCAGGACTCAACAGGGCAACAGAAAACCCACAGGCCTAATTTCACTGAAGCCAGCTCATGAGTTTAATAGGTTCAAAGATGGGAATGGGATGTCTGCCTTTTTAACATTAGCAATTCCACCAGTAGAAGAACCCTTTTAACAACTACAATTCCCACAAAACTTCAGGATCACTTGGCTCTTTTCCAAGTTTCCATGTCAAGTCCACATTCTCCAAAAGGACAAGGAAGATGAGCACATGCAGAAGCTGCAAATGAGGATCCTGCTCCAACACCACTAGCCAGGTTCTCAGCCCAGCAAACCTTCTCCATCCTCACTTTCATACAGAAAGGAAGGAGACAGTAAGGCCTAAAGGGATGGCTGTGCCTTTTGCTCCATTTTGGTGTTATGGGTCATGCAACACAACTAAATACAGAGCTCTGTGCCAAGCACAATTACCAGGAGTGCATTGGCCCTGTGGCCCCTCTCTGCCAGCTGTAGTGGCATGTACCATGACTTGTTCCTCTCCATCCGCACAACAGCTGGATCCAGCCTCCCTTTGCTGTGCAAGCAACAAGGGCAAGAAACCCTTTTGTGCACAACAGGCAGGCAATCTGCCCCGTCTTGCAAATAATCATCCAGTTAAGGCATTAAATCACTCTGAATTTTCCACCTTGATTGATTACTGCAAAACTTAGTCCTGATGAGGTTACTCTGAGGTCCTCGAGAGACCTGAAGTGCAAACCAATACCCTCACTGGCCTGCAGCAGACAGGTCCCCTTGGTCCTGCTCACAAATAGCTGCTGTGTCCCCGTTAGCGAGTGGGCGCTCATCACGACAAGGCTCGTAAAGCAACACCTACCTTTGTGCTCCCACCGACTGCACCTCTGTGATTTCCACAGTGTTTACAAACGAGACAGCCTTCGGGCCTCCGTAAGAGGGGGACCTAGGCATCCCTGTGGGGGACGACGGGACCTGGTGGCCCGGCGATTTGTAGGAGCCATTGCTCACCCTGCCCTGTAGTGCTTGATGGGACTGGACATTGTTATTGGCTAAATCAGCTTGCAGAGAGGTTGTGGAAGTCCTTGGTGCTCTTGACATTGCACTGGAGAGTGAAGACACTGAGGACTGCAGTATAGGGTTCCTTGCGCTAAAACTGGCAGCAGCCATCAGATTGTCCCTAGATCCGTATCTCATCGCCATGCTGCGGGGGTCTTCGGAGAGCGTGCTGACTTGCTGCAGGCTGTAGGAGCTGGGGGTGTCGTAGACACCCGAGTCTGCAAACACTGAATCGGGGTGCGAGTGGAGGAGCTTCTCCCTCTCTTCCATCTCTTTCCTCTCCTGGATGGATGCCATAATGGTCTTGGACAGGTTGTCATAGCGCACCGGAGAGGGGTCTCGCTGGTGCGGGGCCGGGCTGCCCAGCACGGGGCTGAAGCTCTGTGGCGGCTGGCGCTGCAGCTCGCTGCCCCGCAGGTGGCACATTTTGGCAGATAAGTACGGCGAGTGGTAGCCCACGGAGCCCACCGCAGAGTGGGCCACGCACTTCCTCCCCGAGGGCGACATGGGGTTGAGCAGGCTGTCGTAAGACAGGCTCCCATTTCTGTTCGACAGGGAATTGGGGGAAAAGATGCTTTTGTACGGGGTGGAAGCTGCCCCTTCAGACTTTATTGGATGAAGGGGCACTTTGTCCGTCCCTCTCCTGCCGGCAGATTTGAGGCTCAGGGATCGGGAGTTGACGGTAAAGGAATCTATCTGGAGTGGGGAAGACTGATAGGTCTTGTGGAGGGAGCTCTTCCGGTAGCTGGGGATGTCCAGGCTTGGTTCTGACTGGTAATCCAGGCTCCTGTCATCCTCTTCTATCAGAGCTCCTTGGCTGTGTCCCTCCTGCATGGAGATCTGAAACACAGGTGAACACGAGAAAAAAAAAATTCTGTAATATATACGCATGGGTTTGCTCTCCATGGGGAGCACCCGGTGAGAAAAGAGCCCATAGATAAGAACCTTGGAAGAGAGAAGGAATCATTTGTGTTAAGAGCTAAATAACATTGTGAATAATAAATACGTCAATACATTGAACACTGAAAACAAAGAACACCAGAGTGCCTTCAAACTGTAACAGTGTCAAGATTGTAATCTGATAACACTGCCCTTGGAAGCCACTTTGCTTGAAGTTTTCTGCAAAAAGCTCTTGATTTGAAGGATGTTTGGTTTTGAGCGCTGCGTCAGACATACCATTGGCTTCAGCTCAACCCACTGGGGACCTGCACACTCTTATCCACTTTATCCAGAGCTATGAATATTTGCTACTTTTGAATTTCAGGCCGTAAGTCTTCAAAATCAAGCATCTAAGCTCAATTAAAGCACAGAGACTACCTATGCCAGAAGCCAATTTTGTAAACTGAAGTTTAGGCCACAAAATTACGAATTTTTCTCTCTTTTACTGCCTCTGTGGGAGAGAGTGCTGCACTGGAGAAAGAGACATAAGACACAATTTATTTATACACGTTGAAAGCAGGAAGGGTCTCACTTGGTTTTTACTCTGTAAAATATTTCTTACAGTTTTGTTCCCTTAAAAAGCTAGTGTGTGCTAAGCAAATGATTTTGTGGGTTCTTTAAGGAAGAGTTTGCAGTAATGCACAATCAACTGGCTACGTTGATTCTGCATCAAAGGCGGATTATTGGTCACACATTTAACCAGAAATGCAATCAGTGCAGTTTGTCCTTCATCCAATTTCTTTTAAGAGGCAAACTAAGAAAAAGTGTAACTGACAAAAATATATTCTATTCTAGCCTTTTCTTCAAATTTGTGCGTTTGAGCTAGAAAATAGAGAAATGTGAAAACCAGCACACTATCTTGAAGAGTATGGTGCTAAATTTGTCCTTCTCCGGAAAAAAAGGAGACCAAGTGACAGCCTGCGAAGGAGGAGGAGAGAGAAATGATGTCGCCTGTAAGTATATTTGGGCTGTGCATCCTTGTGCTCTGCTCTCGCTTTCCTTACAGCTTTTACAGCCCAGAAGCAGAGCTTTGTTGACAGGCTGAAGAGCTGATACAGAAGGGAAACATGATACTCCCCACACCAGCTACTCCCTGTCCCTCCATGCCCTCTACTTAGATATGGCTTGGCAGACAAATAAATGCAATTCTCAGCTTGCCAAGTGAACTTGTTTTTGTACTGTTCCCACTTCACTACTAGGAAGGTGAATGCACTGGCAAAGCGCAGCGTACGCTCCTCGACCAGCCTACGGAAGCACCGTGGTCCTGGGATGGGTTTGCAGGAACTGCCCGCAGAGGGAGAGACATCAACCCATTCCCAGTGCAGCATCACCCGTCCACGTCGGAGCCCATCCTCTATCTATATTGCATCTAGAGCTAGGTGCTGAATGAAGAGCTGCTCAATGAAGCTGCCTTCCATGGCTATCTCCCTTACTGCATCATGACACGGAATGCTATCTACAGTGCACAGCGCTGCTTGCACGAAATTACAAATTAAGAGATGACTGGTACCTCCAAATACAATATCTTGAATTGACTGGCGAGCCATTTGTCACGTGGTGAAGTGAAGATGATAGGAAATTAAACTTCTGGCATACAATAAACACCGTTGTTCTCACGCTCCCTTTCATAAGCCAATCTTTTCTTCACTCACTGCTCAGATCCAGAGCAGTAAGATTTACAAGTATTTATTGCAGTCAGACTAAACCCTGGACTTGGTGCTAGATGGGATTTCACTGCCTACAACTGCCTGTGTTTTCAAAGTGAAAAGGACACTAGTAAAGTTTTCTTCGTCATTTAAAGAACATTCTGTCTCATTGCAGTGCTGCTGCTTAGAAACACTCAATTACATATCCCTCCCACTTTTTCCTTTCCTTAATTACATCACCTCCTGGCTTGTTACTGCAGGAATGACGTTGGAGAAGCTGACAAAATTAATCTTAAGAAAACTGCATTGTGCTGTGTGTTTAAGGCTATCGCCATGGATGTATGAAGATTTCCATACATATTGCCAGCATACAAGTTAGAGTAGCGACTTTCAAACTGCTGTTTTCAGGTCTCTGAGGGCTATTTTCAACAAGTTAATGATAATAATAATAAAAAAAAAAGTGAGAAAAACGAGCTTATTTTCAGCAGGCTTAGTTTTGCACTGTGTTTCCAAAGGAAACAACATAAGCAGTTTCAAAACTACTAAGCTAAGAGAAAATAGGGAGCATTCATGCCAAGAGAAAGTCTCTGTTTAATTGTTTAGATCTCGGCTTCTTGATGGGAAGAAAGGCCAAGTGTGGTTTTGGGGGTTTTGTTTTATGCTTTTTTGTTTTATGTTACCCAGATGCTCTAAGAAGCTGCTAAGGCAGGTCAGACACAGAATTTTCCTTTAATTTTAAGTTTAGCTAAACTATCTCTTGTGATGCCTTAAAAGCTCTTTCTGTTTTGCAAGCTGACATGTTAGGGAATCACTGAGCATGTTGTCCCTTGCCTGAAGGGCTGATCCAGAAAAGCGCCCAGCGTGCGCGGCTCCCGCTGAAGCAAATGGGAGCTGGCATCTGTGTCGGGAGAAGCCAATGGGGCCTGACACCTCTCAGCACCTTAGGATCAAGTCCTGACCCTAGTAAAGCATCAGTGGATGCTCGTGCATGGCCAGACAGACGTATCACGCTCCATAGAGGAACACCAAGAAAGCAGACATGTTTTTACATGGAACATAGTGAAAAGCCACATTATTTCCTCCCCATGGTGAGTGGTAGTGCTTGCTTTTGCACTCTGACATTCTCAAGAGACTGGAGGTGAATTTACCCTCAGTTTGAAGTTGCTTAGCATTAGTGAAAATCAGATTTTGCCATGCTCCCGTGGCTTGCTCACCTGCTCAGGTGCAGCATGATAGTGGACTTTGGGATTGTTGCTGAAAGACGGTCGGTATTTGTACATGGCAGGTGTGGGAGGGCTGATCAGTTTAGGTGAAAGGCCACTTTCTGGAAGAAACAAAGGAGGTTGCATTAAAAATGTGTGGAGAGGCTGTCGCGCCTAATTCCCCCTTATCCAGAACCAGAAACATTAAGACTTGTATTATTTTTGTGCAAAATTCCACCCAAATCAATGGGACACCACGTGGGAATAACAGTGCATAAGGTCAGAGCAGCAGTCTCAAGAACATAATAAACAAGGTACAATATGCAAAGTGGGGAGATATATTTTGATGTGTAGTCATTTTTGGCAAAAATTGAAATTATGGGGAAATCATGTTCAATTCAGCTACTTTGGCTAGAAAAAGAAAGTGAGATAAAAAATAGTATCAAAGCTTTAATTTCAGCATTTCATAAATGAAATAATTCAGTTTGAAATGCCTAAACATTTCATTCTAATATTCCTGATAAGCTACTTCAAACTGACACTTTCCATTTTAAAACTTAGGAAAATTTAAAAAAGGGTTTTAAAAGTCCAAAAAGTCCATAAAAACAAAATGGAATATCCAGCCAAGGCTTGAATGAACCACTGCAAGTTGACTTTTCTCTCCCTTTCCTTCTGTTCCCCTAGCTCGGAACCCCTGCAAATACAAAGCCCTTCACCCAGATCCCATTACTGTTTTGAAAGAATACTGAGAGCTTCCTAAAGAAGCTGAAATACTTTCTTATTGTCAAAAATAAAAACTAATCATGAAACAGTACCTTCACTGGCCCCCAGCTGCCCTGTTAGCTCGGAGTACTTGCTTGGATCTCCTTTGGATGGGAGAGGCGGCTGCATGTCCATACTTTTATCGTCCAGACCTTCCAGGCTAATTTTAGACTGAAAAAGAGCAGAGAATCAATTATTACTCACAGCCCTTTAGATAACAACCTGTCACAGCACTGGGGTTACTGATGAGCAAGAATAACCTACACCTGTGATGACAAACATGCTGCAGCATCCACTGCAGATAAGGACTATCATGTATAAAATTAGCATTATCCTAGCAAACCAGTATAATTTTAAATGTGCTTTTCTTGTTAACTTGGCCTGCTGCACAACTGTTTAGCATCATACTAGATAAGAAAAAGGTGTTTTCTAGCATTTTCCAACAATTTTCCAGGTAGTTCTGAACAAGTAAATATTGAAAGTCTCCTGCAAAAACTGCTTTCTCATGAATCCACTGCTTTTTATGTGACTAACCAAATACTTGTATTTCATACCCAGAAAAACAAAAAACAAACGAACAAACAAACAAAAAACACAAGGGGAAGGAGCAAAATTCAGCTTCTGGGAATATATTGTTTTCATTGCATCACAGGCTTTCCTGCAGTTTCAAAACTCCTAACCTTCCTCAAAGCATGACCTGGTGGCACAAGAGTTCCTGCAATGTTTAACTTTGTTAAAACTAATTTAAGCATAAGGAGGTGGAAAACCTTGGGACAGAGAGTAACTAACTGCTGAAAGAATACCAGCATGTTCCAAAAGATGCCAGAAGATGTTCTATTGCAGAGCTGCATGAAAAGCTCTGGATACCAATCCCGGGTTACTCTGAAAGGCATGTGAGAAAAGGACTCAATTTTCATGATTTTCTCCAAGAGATGCATTATTTCAAGGAAATTTTCAATGACAAGAGTTATTTCAAGGCTCAATCCTCGAAAGGATTGAGTCTGGAGGTCACGTTACCTTGCTGCGGTTGAGGTTGGCTTGGATCCCGTTGTCGCTGATCTTCACGGTGATCTGCCGCTCAGACAGGTCCGGTCGGAGGAAGGGAGGCTTCACGCTCACAGCTTGCCTCTTCTTGGGCTCAACTACGTACCTAATTAAGAGTTCAACAGTCATCATTAAAAGAAACAACAACCAAGAACCAGACAGAAATAAGAAAATCCTCCTGCTTCCAAGATAAGGCTTAAGAATGTGTAGGAAAACTACATTTATTTCAACAGATATCAGTTCAGGAAAGCAATAAAAAGAAGACGAATTTTAGTGAAGAAGAAGGGATGCAATAAAAAACATAGGTGGTTGTTGGAGTACTGATGGACAAGAGGTCCCGGTCACACAGAGGCACTATTCCTGTGTCTTCACTTTAATATCCACAAGTGTCTTTCAAGACTTATTTGTTGCAAAGCCAAAAATAAAAATTAAAAAAAATCATGATATTTCAGATAGCAGTATTGAGGGCTGGGATTGCCCAGCACCTCAAAAAGGTCTGTATGCAAGCAGGACAACTCCGCACCTAGGATATTTATACTCCACCTGATCTATTGCCTTAAAATTCTAGTTTCAAAATGTGAAAGAATAAATCTATTTCCCCCAAAATAGAAAGCCATAAATAAAATCCCACATTTAGTGATGTAGACCTGGTTGGAAATCTGTTTTATGATAATGGAAGTGTCAGTGAGATTGAAAACCACAGCTGCCTTAAATTAGATTTAAGACTAAAGGGGAAAGGCTGATTTTAGATGCCTTCCCTCTTCCCAGCAGATGACAATCCTGGGTTTGGACTGTGCAGTGCCAGGAGTTGTGTCAGGAAGCTGATAACAGTGGAATTTACCCTGTTACTGAGTTTCACAGGATAAACATCTTAGCAAGACTGGGTTATCGCCTCTTGATATCATTTGTTCATTCCAAATATATGTTTCTGGGGTGAAGATTCGGAATTAAACTGCTTGGCAGGCAACGTCCATGCAACATTCAAGCTCTGCCTGACCGAGTGTCCTGCTTTGCTCCCGTTTCTCCCCTGGCTGAGCAGTGCCTGACTGCTCGGCAGCCCGCAGCACATCGGCCTTTGGCTTGTGAGCCCAACCAAGCGCTGTCCCCCTCATCCCACCACCTCTGCACGGAGCCTCCTGCTTACCTGGGGGCCAGGGGGCTGCAGAGCACATGCTCCACGTTTCCGCAGCAGCCGCGGGTGAAAGGGTTCACTCCCCCCCGGAATTTACCCGTCACCTGCAACGACAATTCAGGGCAGAGCTCCAACCTCCGCCTGCAGAAACACCCCCAGCCCTCGCAGCGCTGGCACAAGGCTGCCTTGCTCCGAAATCCATCAGCCAGAAGGGATATTTGGCCCTAGTCTTTCCCCATCACCTTTGCTCCCCCAGCAAGTTGTTTCCAAACCAATGGGAACGTCGATTCTATGCTCCTAGCCTTGGATGGGAGCCATGTGTTCCCCAAACGCATCCCATCTCCAGGATCAACCACGGCTTTGCATGGGAGGGAGCCAGGAGCTCCCTTGGGATTACGCTGCTTGCTTGGAAATGAACTGCTTGAAGAAAACGAGACTGGCAGGATCCATGATGAGCTGCATTAGTCTATAAAGGGTTTGCGCTCTACAGGCAGCCCAGACACTTGACAAGAACCACGTGGGGATAAACACCAATAAAGGCAGAGAGATTAATAGTGGTTGCCATTAAATGCATTACTGTTGCTGTTTGCAAGTAATGCATTTTAATCAAGTCTTGGGCTTGACCTAGCAACACATTTACAGAGTACCAGAAACACTTTAATTAGCTGCACATAAAATTTCAATGATTAAATGATTTTGCAATATATTTTTGCTGGCCTCTTTAACATAACGTATTGAGATGCTGGAAGTTTTGTATGTTGGAAGAGTAATTCGATGACTACAGCACAGGCCTGGGACAGCTGGCACATCTGCAGTGATTCCTGGCTCAAGCTGACCTGCTGTCAGATGCTGGTAAAACACTTCACATCTCTCTGCCCATGTTCTCACACACAATGAGAAGATAAAATTTCTCTATCTATCAGACTGCACCACCAATTACACCAATTTGGTTTCTAAAATACTTTGACATTCACTGATAGAAAGCTGTCTGAAAAGGAAAGATATTTGTTTGCTCTATTCAGAAACTAAAAATACCATGATATGATCAGATGTTGGGTTATTTTGATTCCATAAACGACTTTCAGAGGCATTCAGAAGCTCACAAACACAAAACCCCAGCCACTATATGCTCCTAAATAACAGTTTGTCTGGTATGAATGCTCAAAACCTGCAATCTCTGGAATGAACAAATACCAAGAATTTTCAGTAAAACACCACAAATAGCTATACCACTGGCCTACAAAATGTAATGGGGAAAAAGGACGAGTGTAGCTGGGCATTCTGTAAGTGGAGGGCTGACAGCAGATAACAGTGTGAGAAAGGAGAATCAATACTGAGACTGCAGGAAAAAAAAAAAAAGGAATGTTTTAAAACAGTAGCAAAGCCAGAGAAAAGAGGAGTAGATCTTATATCCATCACACTGGGTGTGGGGCTCTAATTACTTAAATGTGCTTCCTCTGAAAGGGACTTGACAGTTTGGAACATCCATCTGGTGCTAGATACTGTATGTGACCAAACAGCCACAAAGATTATATCTAATTTTTGGCAAAGGCCCTAGGAAGACAGGTCAATCTCAAGGCGTCTGGCAGCTCAGCGAAACAAAACAAACCAGGATGCCTTTTCTAATAGTTATTTCCATCTTCTTAAACGCAAAATCCTCAGCATATCCGAAATTTAGTGTAGCTGCAAATACAAGAAGTTAGATTTTACTTTACCATTTTTTCCCGCTCTCCTTCTTCCTCTAGCTGAAATTCTCATGGACAATTTTCCTCGTTTCCAGAAACAAGCTTAGAGGAGAACACAATCTGGGCTCTGAGGCCTAGATGCCCTAGGTTTCACACTGCTATTATTAGTGCTATTGAACCTAATACTTGGCCAAAATCAGTTTAAGGAAGCGAAGAGCAGCTGATTCCGAGCAGCACTGAGATGGGCAGAAAAAAGGCACGTAGGGATTTACTGTGACAGCAAGCCTGCTTTTTCCAAAGCCACGTTAGGCAGCAATTACGGATGGTTTCAGATTCCTCCCTTGTTTTCATCCCTCACACCGCTCACAGATAAAGGGTTTTTTGATCTCCAGCGGGATGGGACACACCACCTTGTCCTAGTCCCCATGGCCTGGCCTCACACAGGTGTCTTTGCCTGCACAGCAGCAATGCAACCCGCAGCAAGCACGAAGCCATCCGCACGCTGCGCAGCGCCGAGCCCACGGACGCGGAAGCCACGAGGAGCGAGGGAAGGCCCATGCGTGAGCTGAGCTGTGCAAGGGCAGCACACCGGCACGTGCACGATGAATCCCCTCAGGAAGAAGACTGGAGACACGGGGTTGGGAAGAAAGCTGGAGACACGGGGCTGGGAAGAAGACTGGAGACACGGGGCTGACATGCCACGCTCCTGAGCCGGCCGCCCCACGCGAACGGCACGAGCGGACGGGCCATCCACGGCTGGACCTGCGGCACCCGCTCTCGAATGTGCGTGTGTGTATGGCTCTGCCTCTCCCCGGGATTATACACACAGGATAACAGCCAGGAAATGACGAGTTTTGCTGCTCTTTTGGCTCAGCGTGTGGTGCTGGCTCCTTGTTCAGCGACGGCCTGTGCGTGCGTGTGCGCACGCAGGCGTGCGAGCGAGATACAACGAGGCAGCTCACACCGCGCTGCGGCAGCGGGGCCGCCGGCGGCGCTCAGCGCATCAGGAGACGGGACAAAAGCGTGATTTAATCTTTTCCTTTCTGCCTCATAATTCCTTCCCTCTGACTCATGAAGTTTGAACTTCTGGGTTGACAGTACGCACCACATAAAACCTATTACAAGGCTCTGAGTTGATTTTAAGTAGTAAATAAGCTTGTGCTGATCTTTTGTGATTAGGAGAAATCAGTGTGTGCAGCGTACCCACGGAAAAAATGCGGGAAAGAAATTGGCAATCTTCCTCAATCCTCACAAAAGCCCTAGTAAGTGTTTAATGCTAAGCTTTGGGTCAGTTTTAGCTTTATCTGAGCTGACTTGTGTGAATTTTCTCTTTACTTCCTTCCCCGTTCCACATCTTAGAACAAGCACAGAGAAAGAATTGGGTCTTACCTGTTCATTGGTTGTGCGCCCTCGGGCCACAAGGACGATATGGAAACCAGTGAGACCGATGACCGGGATAAAGAATAACCCAGCCACACACATGACAGCCATTCTGCATCCAGGAGTTAAAGAAACTGGCATCAGTGAAGGGAAAATGAGGGTGTGAAGAAAAGAGAGGGGAGAAGGAGAAAAAGAATCTTGAAAACAGGGAGAATATTCTGTACCTTTAATCAGCCTATTTAAATTTCACCTCAAAGTTAAGTCTACCTTGGAATTAAACCTCAGATATGTTATGGGAATCCTTTCAGACCAGTAGCAAATCCTACTCTTATCTCTTCAGCATAGAAGTTTGTAATTAGTATTTGGAAGTTTCCCATCCTTCTCTCTTCAATACAGTCATCTTATTTTAGGCCTTTTCTGGTCTGTAGTATCTAATCATATTGTCTGTTCTCTGCAGTTTAAAAATACTCAGACAGTGATGGATGGGTCTCAAAACCACCAAGCTGGCAGAGTAACAACCTTCCTGCATCTTCATTTTATAGCTCCCATCGACCAATGCCCCAAGCAAATACATTGCTTTATTTCTGCTCCTAGCCTGGCTCCTTCTCCTTGAGATGGTTTAAAAATAAAACACGAACCATTGATTCTGGCCATAACCATCTTCTAAAGACTCCTGTGCTCTAAGCTGTCAGTGGGAGGAGAATCTCTCAAAACCAGAGAGCTAATGTCTGCGAAAATGCAGCAAAATGCTTTATGGCAGGTTCTTCCCTTTCTCCTTGAAACACGTAAGTGGCTACTAAGGATCGACAGCCTGTTTTTCAGTGGGGTGAACCTGTTAAGTTTAATTCCCTGTTAGCCCTCTGCTTTGCATCTGCCCTCAAGACCACCTATGTGGGTAATCAAAACTTTGTATTTTCCCTTCATCTCTATCCCCTCTCAATCACTCTTCAGCATTAAATATCTTTAAGCAGATTTTGACATGTTTTCTGTACATATGTATTCTGCTGAACATTTGCAAGAAAATAATACTGAGATGTACTTTTTCTATAACCCCACAAAACTATTATATAGACATTTCTGATCCAAAAACATTCAACAAAAACATATGTTAATTAGCATACATATTAGTAGATGTATTATGCTTGTATGCAGAGGGACTGCCTCTAGGGCAAAATCTAATGTATCATGTTTTAAATAGAATAAACAGTACCCAGCTGTGCAGAGTAACATCCAATTGGAAATACAATTCAGGAATGCAGCATATCCATTTCTGCTAGGTCACTGTGGCAATGACTGAGAAAGACAGAAGGTCAGCAACTGTTTTGGGGGTAAGCAGTGCCTGCATAGGCCAGAGGGGTACAGCAGAAGACCTGCACTAAGCATTTACAGGGGAAAGGGAAAGGGAATCAGGAGAGGAGTAGATCTCTACCACATTCAGGAAGACAAATCTTTACATTCATTCTTTCCCATTTTCCTTAAGGCCACCTTGACTCTCGAAAGACCAAAAAGAAGGATACGTAATGGTGGTATGTGCTGCCCCCAGCTTTTCCATATGGTTTAATACAAAGATCAGCCCAAAGGTGAATACTCCAACCATGTGCGTACTTAAGGACAGCAAGAAGAGAAAAAAATAGCGGTAGTTCCTCCGTCCTATGCAATTGTTGACCCATGGGCAGTGATGGTCAAAATCCTTGTAAAGAAAGGAAGAGACAGGGAATGATATCCAACTGGTGAAGGAAATACATCGTCTTAGAGATCAGTCTGAACCATCATCATCTAAAATCACATCAGGATAGCTCTGTGGCTTTACAACATGCGACACCCTCTTTACAAGGCTCTTCTTGGGACCCAGTGGCGACTGTGCCTATACATAAAAAAAAAAAGACAGACTATTTCTCTCTTGACAGCAGAAACACTAATTTTTTATCATCCTTAGCATGAGGAGTCAGTTACAATAAAGTTGTTATAGGCTATAATGTTTTGAGAATGCAATACTGGTGCCAGCCAAATAATTCTCCTCCCATATTTCTGTATTAATATGTAACTGAATGAATCTAGGGCTTGTTCACTGTAATTCATGGGCCTCATGAAAAATATTTTTTTACCAAACAAGTCCTCAATGAAAAACTAGCTAAGACACAGACAAAATTCTGGAAAAATACATTAGTTATGAAATGAAAACTAACTAGTCATCTCAGTGAAGAGTTCAAAGTACCTCATAAAGCTGGATCCCTTTTAGCAAAAGGCTTATAATGAGGGCAAGCTGCAGACACTATTAAAGTGCCTTTACACAGATTTATAAGTATGCAAATCCTCTGGCTTCAGTGGGATTATACTTGATGTGCATAAGTCAAAACAAGATCAGACGCCCAGAAATAAACCCTTCCCATTTCTGTGTTATTCAGAGCAGATATTACACTCCCATTGCATCAATCAATTAGTGGTTTATTCTTTGTTTTATGGTAATATTATCTTTAAACATCCCCAGCAATGACAAAGGGGTTTTCATACTAATAAATTTTGAGCAATATTTTGACTGAAAATTTACAAAAGACAAGAAATGGATTAGAGCTTTCTCAAAGAACGTTAGAAAATGACAGAAGCAATTTAATAAAGATTATTTCAGGCTATGTCTGAAATGCTGACAGAGCACATGCCTACAATGCAAATCTAGGTGTATGCAGTCCCAAAATAATCCATAGATTATGGAACTGTATAAATATCCACTGTGCACACTTCAGTAAAGCAAATGAAGATCTGACTACTTTTCTCATGGATTCATATTTTGGTGTGGCTGGTCACAGCACACTAGGTTTTAACTGCTTTTGTTTCTGCAAATGTCTTTTTTTTCTTGTTTGTTTGCTTATTTTTATCAAATTGTCTCAGTTTTATTTGGGCTGAGAACTTTTATCACCTTTAGCCCAAAACTGAAAATATGTAAACTACAAACCTAATTGGGCCCTTTATGGAAATGCCAGTAGAGTTTCTCCTAATGCTGTCTCCAAGCACTGCTGGTGCAGTGAGAAATAAGTTTCACAGAAATCAATAAAACACACTTTTTAAGGCTACAATTTATTGATTCAGAAGTCATTATGTTTTTTTGCCTAAACTCCTCCCCAGCATTCATAATTTAATTATACAATGAGAGCTTCTTTCTTGCCCACTAGAATAGTAAGGAACATGCAACCGATCTGACCATCAATACAGCTTCTCGAGAGCCAGGCCGAGTCACCTTGTGTGCTGCTAGTTTATTTAGGTTACTCTTGAATTCTCTTCCATTTTCCTTTCTGTTGCACAAAACTGACTCCTCTGGGGACCTTATGGCTGCATGAAATTGCAAGTGTTTACACGAGTGAGTTTTGGACAATCTTTTTTTTTAGCAAAACTTTAGTTGTTGAGAACTGTTTTTCACGCCAAGCCTCTGGGGAGGTTAGAAGGAAGGAATTTGGGACAACTGGGAATTTACCATCATCTAAACAATCCTTGAAGTCAAGAATTACTGAAAACATTTGCTTTAAAATCAGGAATAAATGAAAATCAGGAATAAATCAGGTTTTCTATGGAAAATCCCATTTGACAATTAGCAGCAGTTGAGTAAAAAAATTCCATCAATTCCATCCACTCCACATCCTCAGCAGCTTCCAACCCTCCAGGGCACCTCAGACCCAGCATCCACCTAAGGCTTTCTGCAATGGGACCAGTTTGTCCTATCTACTGAGGGTTACCAGGCCTAGCACTTCTTCTACCTAGTTATAACTTAGAGACTATGATGGACCTAAGATAACCCAGTCTTTCTCTCACAAACAGCTGTACTGTTTTCTTTAGGACCATTCTCTTGCTTATGGCCAAGAGGGTTAGGATGAACACAAGATATACAGCATCGCAGCTGACTTTGCTCTTGTTTTGCTTTTCTGATCAGCAAATCCTTTCATTTAAAAGGCACAGCTGGATATATTTTAGACATATTAAAAATTTCATCTTTCCATTGGAAAAAAAAAAGAGATAGACCTTGCAGCAGAAATGATGTCTAAGAAGTGAAATTTGTAGCTTAGAAATAAAGATGACCTTGGCAATACTGTGGATACAGTGCTCTGTATTTAGGACTTTGGTAAATGTTTTAGCCCCAAATCATGCCTTAGGGTTTTTTTGTTTTGTTTTGTTTTTAAATCCCATATGCTTCACCAAGATCTCTGGGCTACCAAGAAATACGAAAGCCTCACAATTCAAATGTACCAAAATTAAAAGCATGAATGACTTCATGCTCTAATCTGGGGCACTGGGTCCTAAGAGGGGCCGATTTGAGAATCACTCACTGAAGTCTGAGTTTGGTCTTCTTAAAGTTCACACAGTACTGCCTGTAACAGAGCTTCTGCTTGCAAAGGAAATAGGGCACACACCTGTGTATCACCTGGGGCTCATGGTTTAATTTGGAACAAGCAGCTTCCTGCATCAGCTGATAAAGCACATATGCTAGTATGGTCCACCCTGGATTTCCTGTTCTCCTGAACTCTGCCTCTGCATCGTAGCTCTCCCTTTGTCCCCTTTACTCTATTCACAACCCTGAAGTTAGCTTGAGGAAGATAATAACCAGCATTGTAAAATTTCAACCTAATTATTATTGGCAACAAAGTTATCACCAAACATTATTGCACATGTAACATACATCATATGAAGGACTAATACTTCAAGTGGTACATAATAGTAGTAAACCATCAACGAGGCTAAAGCTGGGGACTTTCAAGAATTAAAATACAGAGGCAACCATCTAACTGCATGTACCAATAGTATGCACAACCCCATCACTAAGAAAAAGCCATCAGATCACGTACTTGACAGGAGTGTTACCTCAACACAGTTGTCACAGACACTGCAATGAGAGCAGCGTGGGGGACGATAGAAGTGGCAGGTGGCACACCATTTCATCCGTACTTGGATTCCCTTAATCTCCACGTTCTTGTAGAGTGGAGCTCGGAAGTCATCATCTTTATCTTCATCTTCATCTGCTGCTCAATGGAAAAATAAAAGTTAGTGGAAATAACAGAAGGTAAAGATAAAAGATCTAAAATCTAGTCAGTGCCTTGGCTAATGGGGCAATGCACAAGCTCTCAGACTTGTCAGGGAAATAGAGAGTGATAGAAGTGATGAGCTGTCAGAACAGGTTGTCCTGGCTGCAGGACACCTGAATCTGGGGTTCATTTTAGCATCTATGACAATGTTCCCAAGGGAGCACTGGTCAACCTTACACAACAGCACCAGTGGCTTGAGGGAGATGTGCCTGAGTCTTATCTTAGCCAGCACTTACAATTGGAAGGAATGTGATGAGTTGGATACTAGAGTCAAAGTGGAGGTGAAAACCCATAAATCACCCAAGCACCTTGCTGTGAGGAGTTCTGCTGCATGCATTCAGGATTAATTCAACACCTCCCAGACATACATATGGCAAAAGAAAACACATCAAGAGATGTTAGAAGAAGATTGTGTTAGCTCAAACCAAACATCAACCCTGATAACCCAGAGTGACAATTTACCCAATGCGCTGGTGCCAGCCCGCCACCAGCTCCAGACTTGCAGCTCGGGAAGCCTGATGCCGCAGTGAAACTTTGATTTCAGAAGCAATTTGGGTGCCCATGACGAGCCCTCACAACAGTGTTTACGTCTCTATAGCATACCCAGTGCTCACTTCTTCGCAGCACGCCCAGAGTGCTCCAGCTTTAGGCACGGGATGTCACTGGGAAGGTCTCTCCTCTCTCAACGGCAGCATGATCTAGTGATCTGAGCACAGAGCTGGGAATCCTACAGCCTAATATTCTCAATTTGTGGCCTTGGCCTAGTCATTTATCCTCTGTGTGCCATTAGAAAGATGGGGAGGATAATACTGCAGAGTCATCCACCAGTGGATGGTTTGTCATTTCAACTAAGCGCTGCCCTATTTAAGAGGCCATTAAAAAAGGAAAGAAAAAACACATATTGAATAAAGCCAGTCTATAATGCACAAATATAACTTTCTATTTGAAAGAAAAGATGAAAAAAAAAAAAGATGCTCCTAAAAGTTCTTTTATTCCAGATTGCTTTAATCCTCATTTATTTCCTTCTGACAGGGAAAATCTAAGAAGTTCATATCTATTTAACACCTGGTTAAGCATTATAGTACAGCTGGCTTTGGTTGACTGGCTCCAAATAAGGTAGAATTTGATAATTTTGTCCCAGTGGGGCATCCATCATTGTCAGTTAGTTCTATATTAAATCTTCTCTAGAAGATGTACCAGTAGAGTGACAAAAATGATCCAATTTTCACTGACTTCAGAGGGAGTTTCTCCCTTCACTTACATGACTTGGGATCAGGCTCAGCTGCAGTACTTACCTTGCAAGAGTATTGTGAGGCTTAATGCTTGTGTGTGGAGTACTGTACTGACAGCACACCCTATAATTTTCCTTCATAACTAATCAGTGGGAGTTGAACTCTAAATCCCTTGGGTGCTTCTACAAATACAATTTCTACAGGTTCTTCAATACCATTATAAACTAGTCGACACTGTATAATACATTTGTGCAGACATCTAAAGGCAAAACACTAGAATGGCCCAACCATTATGCTCTTGTAAAGATCCTGACTATGCAAACAAAATCTGTACCTTGCATATACATACCCACATACAGACATATTAGTCTATCTATTATCAAAGCTAGCACTTGACACACACTTAGAAGCGTCAAGGATACGTGTCATTTGTCTGCAAAGAGATCTGCAGCTCCCAGTGGCTCTGATGAGGAGTTGAAGAGTTCTTATAAAACAGGATCACATCAAAAATACTGGAACCCAGCTCATAGCTGGTATCTATAATTATCCAGTACCAGCAAAGAATATTGCAAACCTTGACCCAGATTGCAAAATCAGATTTGTCAGGTGAGCTCCAGATTCAGAGACTTCATATTTTCTTGACTTCTGAATCATTCTGGTGTATCACTAGCAACCCACTTGCACAGAGCCAATCCTGATTCATAGCAGGATAATTCAGACAGCCAGCAAAGTCAGGATTTGAAAATGAGTAATGGACTGGGGAGTTTGATTTAGATCTTCAATAGTAAAAAAAAGAGCTCATTTTAAGTTCTCCCTGCCATAGAGCATATAAAGCTTGCATGATATACGTATATCATGCACCTTATTTGCTTATTACTCGGCCCCCAGGGATCCAAGCATAAGAATACATTGGCAGGCAACAGTTTCTTACTGTGCTGATCCTCACACTCGCATTTGCTGGTACAGGTACAGCTGGTACAGCTTTTATGATCGCTTGCTTGTTTTATTGTTTCTGAAGTGAATTTGTAACCATCAGAAATGTGCTGAAAGCTTGGAAAAATAAACAAGGAGACTAAATGCGTAATTTCAAAAACAGAAAGCAAACAGATCCATTGTATATTCATTTTAAATCACTCCTACGATTTTTGAACTCCTTCACTTGCAGCTCTATAAGGCGGCGTTGGGTGCTGGTGGCTTTTTTAGCACACACGCTTGCGATCTGAGATGACACCTGCTCCCCTTTCCTCCCAGTACTGGTATTTATAGCCTTTTCCATCTTTTCTTTCCCTTATCAGCTTGCCTCTTTCCCACATCTAAACTCCTACTCCATCTCCAGGACGGCTCCCACTCCTGTTCTCATCCTTTCCCAACTCAGTGCCAAGTCCCAGCCCTCTCCCAAGGCAGGTCCATGCACAGGGCTCAGAGACAAGGTCAAGGCCAGAGAAAGAGGAATGAGGTAGGAAAGGGGTGAGCTGGGGGAAAGTCCTGCCCTGCCTGCGCTGCTCCAGGTTCCGGAGTGCTAAAGGAGGCAGGAAGGGAAGGAAGGTGGTGAGAGAGTGTCACATTCCCATTTGATCACCATGAGCTTCTCTCGTTTAAATGCACAAGGTAAAATAAAGAGCTTGCCTGACAGGGGAAGTTGGAGAATCATAAAGGAACGTGTGACCTTTGATATACTCGGTCCTGAGTCACTCGTGGGGCAAGTGTAAGTGGAAGGCAGCAGGCTCCGTTCTGAGTAAACTACCCTGCACGCAGCCATTAGATCCACACACCGAGACTTTCAGAACAGGGTTGTCTCAATGCTCCTCCTCCTGAAGGCAAAGAGCACTGATGCCTTTGCTAATCTCACAGCCTGAGCCTGTTCAGCTGCTGTTATCTCTGCTGAGACAAAGAAATTAAGAAATCTGGGAATCTAGCCAAAAGCCCTAGGTACATAAACTCTTTTGAAAACCTCAGTAGTACTTATTTGGACTTTTAAGCACTTGAATACTGCCTCACATAATCTTGCATAAATGACTGAATCTTGCCATGGTCTCAGTTTGCCTTTACACAAAATTATTTCCCTAAGCAGAGTGCCTCGACACTTAATCAGGGGCTCAAAAGCTTCCACTGAAAGGACTGGCAGAAAGATGCTCATCATTAGACTCCGCTACCTGCAGAAACTTGGCATTTGCTATTCAGGGAAGCCAGCAGCGCTGGTACCTTGTTCTCATCAGGTACCACAGCAGTTCAAAGCAAGTATTGAACTTGCTGAATAGAGGTGAGAAAGGACAGCTTGCAAAGAGTGCTGATGCTTTGGGTTAGCCAGACTGCCTAGAGCAGTCTCTGCTGGAAACGGCATGTGAATGATTATTGGAAAATGGATAAAACGAGGTGATAATTCTCTCATTAGGATGTGTTAAGAGTAATAGCTGCTCTGTGGTTCCTATTACAAGAGCTGAGCAATCTTTATCCCATTTAATCAGTTGTGTATCAACGCTAATTTAAACAGACATGTTTTTTTAAAAAAACATACATATTTTTTTAGACACCTCGCTTAAGGCAGGCCTTAATCATTGTCTCTTTTTGAATTCACTGCTTATGTATTTGTCCTACGCCCTTTTCTGGAAGGAAGATTTGCTTTAACGAAGCGGCTTTAGAAAGTTCAGCCTCACCCTGTACCACGCTCAGCTACCTACTGAGAAGACAGTGACTTAAATCTGAGGTGCCAGCCTGACACAGGGGATGACAATCACGGCTGCATCATCAGGATGGCCCAGGCTGCCAGTCTACATGCAAGGAGAACAAGCTCCACCTCAGACAAGGGATGGTTGGCACTTTGCTCATGTCCTCTACAGCCAGCTGAGGGCAAGGTTAAAAATAAAAGAGTATAGGAAAGAAACAAAAAAAGGGCTGGGTATGAAAAGAGTGCGCTTGGACAGCTCCTCTGGCTTAGGTTTTCATCCCTCCCAACATGTCCCAGTCCCATCGCGTTACCTCGTGGGAAAACTCCAGGGTCCATGAACGTGGCCATGCTGAAGTTTGCAAGCACGAACAGGAACACGAGCCCATTGTACAGCGGGATGGCCGGGGAGATGGCTTTGGTCAACCAGGGGCACCTGCGGAGAAGGAAAGCTACAGGTAAGGGCTGCATCCAACAGCATCTTCCCATCCACCATCTTCACACGGAGCAGCAGCCTCCTCCTCAGGCAGCCCTCGCAAAGCCGCTTTGCTGCGCTGGGCAGGCAGGAGCAGAGCGACGGGGTCGCGGGCTCTGCCGCCCGCTCCGCTGCTTTGCTCTTGTCCGCAGCCTGACATTTGCTGCCCTGCACACGAGCTGCACGCCTGCTGCAATGCGAAAAGGAAAGCGGACGGCACCTGCCCCACAAACGCGCCTCAGAAACCCTTGAAAAACTGCTAGTCCGCACGGCTTGTGTAGCTGAGAGGAGCGGAAGGTTAACGGGTACAGGAGGAAAAACGGGAGACTTCGGAAAGAGGCTGGAGAAATGCCATACAGGAACGCTATCCTAGCTGCAGAGAATGCCCTCCACCAGCGGCGAGGGCAGGACCAAGGCAGAGCACAGCCAGTTTCCATGTTAAACATACAGGAGTCTTTACCCGATAATGATCAGTGTTTATTCATTCTACCATTTAGAGCCTCTGTAGAGCTTATCTCTAAATCCTAGATCAAATTTGCTTCTCTGTTCTGCATAAAAGGTTTGTTGTTACAGAGTTGCTGGAGGAAAAAAATCCTATCATTCTCATGAATCTTGCAAATGTGAATAAGGAAAGATACGGGACAAAGAAACCCTTTGAAAAAAGTAAAGCCTGTTCTGACCAAGTGGCCCCTCTGATTTTCACCTGCCTCGGCAGCCCGGTCTCCTCCGAGCTGCAGAGCAGGCAGCTGCTTAACCACCATGTCTTGCCATCATCAGCATAAACCATACAGCAGTCCACAGATTTAAGATAGTATTTTGCCTGTATTACATCTACAGCTGATCCTGTTCATTTGCCAGGCTGAGGCCTGTAGAGAGAAAGAAAAAAAAATCCTTTCCCAAATGTAATTTGCACAGTTTGTGCTACTGCTGTGCTGTTTGGAGCAGCTGGGAACGGTGCTGTTGACCTTGAGACAGTGCTGCTAAACACGCAGCAGCGCGAGACGGGCGCCGCATTTCCCGTCCCTGCACCACGCGATTCCCTTCTCTTCCTTCACGCTGGGCTGGAGTGGGAAAAAGGATGGACAAATCCCGCCCAGAATGGAGGAACGGGATGCGGGGAGCACATCAGTGTCAGTCTGCAGGCTGAGCAGGGGAGAAGAAAAGACAAGGTCTTCTCACTTGCACAAAGAAGCTTTGCTGCTGCCCATGGCGAGGCCACAGGAAGGGTAGGTTTCTCCCACAATCAGTCTTAAGCTGCTGCAGAAAAAAATTCTACCCAGGGAAATGCTCCTCCCTCCAAATTATAGTAAAATGAGATTCAGTATGGGCATGACCGACTGCATTTCTTCCCATGAAAAAACTACCTACACAGAGAAAGATTATGAAGTTACCCATTGCTTGTCAAGCATGGAGGAGAGATTTCCTTGGCAGCAAAGTCAAATAAGTCAGCAAATCGAGGGAGAAAAAACCCTTTCTTGCAGATAACTAACTACTCAGAACACAATTATAGTAAGTGAGGCTGTCTCGGATGATTAATGTAGGCATTTGCTAACATTCTCATTTGTGATTTACTTTGTCATACTCCCAAAAGCATATCAAAATACTAGGAAAAAATATAGCCATAAGCTAAATTAAATTTCTTATTTATTGGGAAAACAGTGCATCTGAAAATACTTCAGGGAAGTTGAAAAAAGGGTAGCGTGAGTCACTCTACATACTGGCCAGAAGCTCTGTTCACCACCCTGCTATTTTTCTTCTCAAAATTTTTATGTCGCATCAAATGTTGCATAAAATCACATGGGTCAACGAGAGTTTCATAGTGGAATGACCAATCAAAGCAGATATGGATGCAGATCAAGACCTGCCTCCTAACTATAAAGAGAGCCTGAAAAGAAAAATAAAAATATTGCCAGGATTCCCCAACATGATGCTTTTTCTCCATTCCTCTCTTCTAACGCAAACATAATTTTAGGCAAACTAACAGAAACTCTAAACCAGATCTGGCACATATTTTTATCACTAATCCATCATGCAAAAGGCTGGTTTCTGATTCTCTGCATCTCTCATGCTCGTGGAGAAAGACACAGAAGTGGCTGAGCGGAACCGTAGCGAGGTTCGTTTCACTTGGTGCTCATCCTCCCTCCAGTCGAGCTCCTTCCAGCGTGTATGGTGCAAATCTCCAGGAATGGTCACCATGCTTTTCCTAACAAAAGCTTTTATAAATCCAGATGAATAACTAGACTCAAATCTCTCTTTGGTTGGGGAACCCAGGATTTCAGGAGGATTTACAAGAACAAGACCATAGCACTGCTGTGGTAGCACTTTTAAGACATTTTACCCACATAAGCTGTTATTCCTTGGGTCCTTATGTTAGTAAGTTGACTGTCTCTTGCAAATACAAAAAAATTGCACAATTTATCTCTCCAAGACATTATGATCCCAAGTGAATAAGATACTCTCATTCATCTACATTATCCAATACAATCATCATTATCCATGCACATATTTTCTTCAGTTTTGCATTAACATTTGCATTTGCCTTTACATCCTCTTAACCTTAAGCTCCTGTTTCAGTGCCTTCATGGTATCCTGGTCCCCTGGCTCCACGTAAGACCCGGGATCTCCATCAGCTGAGCAGCACTTTCCAGGGCAGTCAACCCACCCAGAACAGGGGTGATGGTGCCCTGGGCTCCCACTTTTGATGCCCACTGAAAATGCCCGGTGTGATCCCTGCTCCATCTATTATCACTCGGCTGCTGCCAGGGAAAGCGGCAGCCTTGTGCATGCAGAAGCACCCGCAGAACCGCGGTCATTGCGCAGCCCGGGGACAGCGTCCTTGGACCACGCGAAAGTCAAGTGACAAGGGACAGAGCTAGCTGTGTTACGACTTCCTTTCCACATAAGCAGCCTCACCTGGCAAATTTACTGCTCCAAAGACTCTCTACTCATGACCATTATCCCTCATCGCACGCTCAACACTTAGGTTCAAGTTAGCTGCGCTGGCATCTTTCTTGTGAAAATAAATATACGAGGGGTGTTGTACTCCAAGTTAACTTAGATCCTTCGGTCCTGCCCCTGCTGCAAGTTCCAGCCATGCTCAAGGATCCCAGGCGAGAACCCTTCTACAGTTTTGTTTACTGTAAATTCTAAGAGCCAGCACACAGCACCATGGCATACTGGAGATAATTATGGATCTCAAATTCTTCTGAATAAGCACACAATTGCCCAGGCAGCGTTTTCCTCATAATTATACTTCTTCAACATAGACTGATTCTGCTCATAACTCACAGCAGAGTAATTCAGGGTGACAGAGTTAATCTCATTTATCCTATTTGCTCCCGAAACCTTATACTAATAAAATGGAAAGTTAAAAAGATTAACAAACAGGATCATGCAACTTGCTAGGTGTCAGATAGACCTATGCATCATCAGCCACCTTCCTCTGCTAAATTAAACAACAAATAATCCTTTCTGTTTTCAGCTTGGTGCTTTGAAGCCAGACGTGTTCGTGCCTTACAATTACAGTTCACCTACAATTAAGTAATTGAATGGGACGTTTTCTCGAATCTTGCTCCAAATTAAGGGGTTGTTTTCTATTAAAGCCTTGTATATGCTTAGAGAGACAGCAGATCGTGGCGGATGGAGCCTGGGGTTTCCAGAACGGCTTTGAGCCTGGGCTCTGCCCCTGGTTTGCAGCGCGTTTGCTGTCCCGGGCCCGGTGTAGGGCACCCGTCACCATCTCCACAGAGCAGAGGTGGGTGCAGAGAGGCTTGGGAGACCTCCCATCACCTCCCCAGAGCCCCCATTGCCTGTTTGGCTGCTCGGCTGTGCCTAATATCTGCTCTGGGATCACCACGCATCCTTCCCCGCCGACTCAGACAGATGGCTGATGCACAGCGAAACAATTTGTTTCTGCGCAGATCACAGGGCAAGGATTTATAACATAGCAAAGGCAGCATCCCTTCATTCTAATCAACTCCTCCTGCTATTAGGGTGATAAATCAGTAATGTGAAATAGTTGGTTCAGTGGGTGCAAGTAGGAGCAGCTCAGCAAAACGGATTAGATAACAGGAGCCAACATGCAAATATATTTTGACTAAGCAAGGTGCTAATTTCACTGAAAACTTTGAAACTGTCCTTAAGTTTCTACCAGCTTGTCCTTCTTTGAAACCTCTCCAAGAGTTCATAGCAAAGACCCACTGTTAAGAACATCTCCTAGCCCACACCACAGAAGGGAGGACAGCAGAGCTCTCAGCTTTTAGCAAGGGATATCTAAAACATTTCCCCTATATCTCACTCTGAGAGAGATTTTTTTTCCATTCATATGTGCTCTCCTATCCAGAGATGACAGAAAAGCACCTTTGTGGAATAGTAACAGGGAAAAAAATGATCATTTTCCATTTTCGGTCACTTCTGAAGATAGCTTTGAGATTATTGTACATCTAAAAATATTTTCCAAGGTGCTAAGTCATTCGCAGCTTTAAAAAGGCATCGCTGGGAAATGTGAGCAGAGACTGTATCTGTGTGTCATAACCAGCGTGAAAGGCAGGGCTTGTGAAAATAGCAGACGGTTCAGGATAGCCACGTTCTTTGCTCAGCTCTGCCAGATCAGATCTTGATAGAGCAACTAATTTCTGCATCATATCTTACTCACTAGGTAAGTAATCTTGCCAAGATTGCGGATTATATATTGTTGCCATAGCACTACACCCGCCCTGTGAGTATGGCAGCGGTACTGATGGAAGGTGACATCAAAGTAAACTACAACAACTCAGTGTTACATAAAAAAATGGGGGTAGTGGAAGAGGAGAAGTAGATAGAAGAGAATTTGCCACCAAAAACCAGAACCTGATAGAGCTGAGTGGTACATAGAGCAGCTCACGCTTGCGATGAGTGGGAGCTACAAAAACATCCACCCTTGGTTGCCAGCTACAGTTATCCATCACAAGAGGCTAAAAAAAAGTAGCATGAATTTCACGAGCCCCTTCCTAATGAAATATAGCTGAACATTAGAGCCAGAGGTTCAAATCTATCTCCTGCTTAACTGCATTTAATTATTCAGAAGAAATGTGCTGGGTTGAAATTTGCTCAGGTTTAACAAGAGCTGATGGGGTTTCGGTGAACTTTCCATTACACCCTGGACTCGATCCAAAGGCTAGTGATTCACATCTGGCAAAGTAGAGATCAGAGGAGCTAAATCAATTAAAAAGTCAACTTGAGAAATAGTGGTCCTTGGTGGAAAGTCTTATCTGGGCTATATATCACTACCACCATGTAAAATACACTCTGCCCTTTTCGTGTAGCTGCCTGAAAGCTCTGGAGCATGTTCCCTTCCTCTCTTTAAACAGTCCATTCTCCAAATATCTGAGACACAGTCGCCAACTGAGTTGATGAGAGAGAAACAGGGAGTAACAAGAGAGTCAATAACCAGCCCTGAGCGAGACGGCCACGGGGATATCGGTACCTGTCGTCACCCACAAACCCAGAGGCTGTCCAGCCACCCCAGACCTCGTCCACGCGCACAGAGGGACTCCACAACTGCAGGACGGCACCTACTGCTACAAGCTACACGTGCAGCACGATTTTACATCGCGCACAGCAAGCAGATGGGCCGGGAACATGCTGGATTCACCCCACATGCCTTGTGGAGAGGCTCTCTGCATGTGCGGCAGCATCTGAAGTCCAGAAACTCAGTGGACCACCCATCAAAGCAGCAAACTCACAGGTTACTGCTGGAAACTGCATTCACTTGCTCACCACAGCAGGGCTTGGGCAGATGTGGGGAAGGCTCGGGCACAAACACAGAGCAAAAGAGCAAAACCCTGCTATACCCAACGCTTTGAGATCTGCACTGCAGTGAATTAAGGACCTACAAGAACCTGGTCAGCAGCTACTGAAGGATATGAAAGCCTGTGGCAGAGTGTTGGTTTTGACACACTTGTAAAGTACTTTTCTATAAAACTGTAGCATTACTTAAAATGCCCAGCTTTTTATTTACATCCAAGATTGAAGGCATCTACTGCACATTGATTCTAGGTTATTTATAGGCTAGATTTCAGAGCACACAATAACATTTTTATATTAGGAGAAAAATAAGGTTCAGATTAAAGTGAGACAGCAGGATTCTGCGGCACTTCCAGCTCCTGAAAGCAGAATCACCCCGAGGAGCAGCAAAGCCTCTGGTGTATCACGGCAAAAAGCCAATTGCTGGCACATGTGCAAATCCAAATGGACTGGGAATAAGGGTTAGTCAATGAGAACACAGGTCCAGAGACAAATCCCCTTACGTGAAGCATCATGCTGAGTAGCTAGAACCAAACTGCAATTTTCCAGCGGTTAATGGAGAGCTGAGTGTAGCAGCGGCCTTTCAGCTGCGAGAGAGGAGGACAGAGGATGGTCACTGCCTACAGAGCAAGGGCAGCAGGAGATACGCTAGTTGTCCTCTCACACTCGGCCAGTTTTAAATACACACAGTGAGGAAAAGAAGGAACCGCTGCCCATAACCTTCCTTTGCAGCTCTGTCTGGGTATGGCTGCCACCAGCATCTCCGCAGCGCCGCAGCCCGACGACTTCCAGCCTGTTCCAAAATTCACACAGGGGAACTAGGAAGCTGCATAAATGGGTGATCAGAGAATTGCAGCGCGAGCCAGGAGCTCACGACACAGCCGAGCGCTCGGTGCCTGCGGCACCTATGCTGCCCTCAGCCCGTGCCCTTACCTGCACCGTTCCCGGGGGCAATCCCAGTCCTGCTGCCACCAAGGTGCCCGCGGGGCAAAATGGGACTTCGCAGTACGTGGCAGGGACACGCACACTACCCAACTTGAGCTTTTCTGAGCGTTTTTCAAAGATGCTGCAAGGAATACAAACACGAGAGAAGGGGAGGAATAGGTGACACCCAGTGAGAAGACAATATAAACAGAACAGAATTTTATAGAATATAAAAGCTGATCTGCTGTTTTAGCTGGGGACACCGCTCGGCCCACGTGGGAGGACACAAGGGAGCGTCCACTGCACATGGGGTTGGCCATGTCCCGCGGGGCCGCTGGCTGCCAGGTCGGGGAAGGAAGGGCCTGCAGGGCTTGTGGCGGCGCTTGTGTTTCTTCCATGACTTGAGAGGGCTGTTTGGGAAATTTATAACTAATTAAGACCAAAGGTTTGTACAGGCTTGTCTGGACCAGGCACTGCCTTTGAATTGTGGAAACGTTACCTGTCCACGGCATGAATAATGGGCTGCGGGGCTGCCTTGCCACTTCTTTTATCCGTGCTTATGCAGGAAAACGAGACCAATCCCACTCTGAACTCTCTTGTTTAAAGACTTCTGGACACATAGCAACGTTACTGCAGTTCTTGAAAGGTTTCCCTGCCTGAATGTGAAAGATTAGAGGCTTCATATTTTACAGAAGAGATGAAAGAAACAGGGGTATCTGTATTGAAGAAAGATACAGAAGATAGGTTTTTCTAGCCAACACTGTCATATAACAAGTGCTGGAGTAAACACATAATAATAAAACAAAAGGCTCTTTTAGGATCTCACCCTTAATTTCACTGTGAAACATCCTCCCAGAGGGGTATTATGGAAACCACAGGCTTGTCTGAGCTGGGAACATGACATTTCCACACCTTATTCTCACGCTGTAAAGGAACATTTGTGGAGCTGGGGTAACAGGGATTAACACATGAAGATTTTAAGTGAAAAATCGAAATTACATTACCTGAGCCACAAGGTCTTCTCTGAACAGGAACCAAAAATGGCCACTAATGTGCAAGTACAACCACAGTCACCTCCCAAACTATTCGGTAACTCTGCCCTCGGCTTAGCTGAAGCATTTCCATTTCTAGTGACACAGGGACCTATGTCCCAAGTTTCACATCCTGCACATCACAAATGGCAATGTCTCTGCTTGCCATGCAACTCTAGGATAAGGACAGGCTTCTGGAGGCAGCTTCTCCTGAAGGTAAAATGTTATTACAGCACTTCTCAAAACCCAAAATCCTTATGGGGAGTAATAAAAACCTAAAACAATCCATAGTAGCAGAGATTAACAATCATGTTTTTTATTTCAATGATGAAACACAGCATCATCATCTGAGGCCTAAACGCTTCTGCCAGCTAGCACAAAATAAAGGGAGTCTTCCAACATTTGTCTTACTGCACATGGGAGAGGTGCTCAGAGCACATTGACAGAAGAAAAAAATACTTTACTTAGAAAACATGCCAAGAGACACAGTCATCTTCATTACAGAGACAGGGAAATGAGATTCAAACTGATACATAATTTACTCCTTTGCAAACCCAACAAGCTGGGGACAATGTTAGAGACCGTAGGAAATGCCATTTGTTGTACCCCGATACACTGCACTTTTCAAAGACAGGAATTCATTACAAACCAGACAGACTAGCTTGCTTGTCACAAACTGTTTTGCCATATTCCCTACTATAGCTCAGTATATTCCCTACCTAATATCTCAGTATTCAGTAAAAAACTGTGGGTTTGGGACTTGGGTTTTTTTTGTTTGTTTTCTTTTGTTTCAAAGAAGCACCAAGCGACCAGAAATGGAACAGTTACACTCTGGCCCTGATGCACTAAAACCTTCCAACTCCATTGCTGTGATGTGGGAAGAGAAACCAGGGCTACAGTTACCAGGGCTGCATTAGCAAAGCCAGGTCGCACTCCCAGGCCAGATGGGACAATTAGCAGCTCTGGCACCAAAACAGAACCTGATGGAAATGTCAGATCTGCCCCCAAGCGCTTAAAACATGCAAATTCAGCAAAGAAAAGCAAACAAACAAAAACCAAAAACAAATTAAAAAAAAAAAAAGAGAAGAAAAAAAAAAGATCAAACCAGTTTCTTCATGAATCTCACTCCCATTTCCAAGACTCAAAGCTAAGCAATAGACTTTCCAGATTCCCAGCTGGGGCCAGAATGGGAAGTGTCAAGCATCTTGTGATTAACTGTTGAGACATTTCCAGGCCAAACTGGCAAGGACAAGGTTTGGATATAAACCCGAACTGTGGGATGTTTTGTCTGTGGAGCTCTACCCTTGCTTCCAATAGCAATAGTCAGTGTTGGTATGCGTACTTTTTAAAAACCCACTTCTTCCTGACCTTCGCTGAAGTTCACTCATTTGTTTTTCTGTCCTTGATTTAGAGAGAAAGATCCGTCATTGTGCTTTTCAGGAAAATATGAACATTTGTTTCTTTCCTAAAAGCTGGAATGGAAATAATTTAATGTTTCAGATTTTCTGAGTGAACCCCTTAATTCTCTCTCTCCTTCCTCCACATGCCACAAGCCGACCAGTTTGGGCTTATTGTATAAAACATCCACCACTCTGGGATACCTTATTTTCCTTTACATTTCTCTTGAACAGACATTAGAGTCTCCTCCAAAGCCTGCAGCTGCAGCTCGCAGGGGAATGGTCCATGAGACATAGGCAAATCCGTGACTGTGCACACAGTATCTTTAAAAGTACCTGCTTTCCAGTTAGGAGGGCCCAAAGCAGCTCTCTTGTGTCTCCTCACTACTGCTCAAGGTGGTTCATGGCATGTCAGAAGGTCGGCGTAGGTCCCAGCAGCTGGATTAATACGTGAGCTTGAACTCATATAATCCTGATTTTAGTTTCCGAAGGATTTTTTCAAAAGTTTTAGGAAAAAAAGAGTCTTGAAATAATGATATGGTTATGCCAAAGATGCTGTGATGGCCACCAGCAAGAAGATCCAAGTAGACAAGTAGCCTCCGAGCAGTAAGAGCAGCAGAAACACAGCCTGGAACTAGAAATTGTTTTAATTCTCCACAATTGGTGCCCGCAAGACAAGGTGCATTCAGAGGACATCACAGATACGGAAAAAGCGAGTGGTTTGTTTAGGCGCTGCCTCCACCAGCACGTGGGCAAAGAGTTGTTCAAATTGCAAGTTTAGGCTGTGTAAAGCTGACTTGTGAAGGGACACAGAAATGAAAGATTTGCTCTGTAAACTACATCACAAAGGATGTGATTTGTTCTGGCAGTTTAAAAATGAATGAAAATGGCTGAAGAAGTCAACAGGATTTTTTTTTTTCCCTACTAGAGAAGTCTCTAGTATCTATTTGTTTTTTTATTGAACACTATTCTAATACCTTGCTTTGTATGCAAACAATGCTATGAATAGCAGCATTTGAGCTGAAACGTAGCCTTACTGTCCAGTAATTCCACAGAAGTCAGAACAGGTGAATTGGATCTTCTGTTCCAAAATAAAGATTTTGGAATTTCAGGAAAATCATTTGCTCTTTATTTCTCTGGCAACTTCTGAATTTTGGAAACGTCTGGATTTTCCAGTAGGTACAAATTCCTTTTTGGTTTTTAAGTAAATAAAAAGGCATGTTTTATACCTGTCTTACGACAGCATTTTCTATGTATTCAGTGCAAGGGAAGCACACAGCACAGTAATAATGTGTCCCTCTACCCTTCCCTCGATTTTCAGCTTGTGATCCGTCACGTTTTAGCCGATCAATTATCACGGTTAAGCTGTTTCCGCTGCTCTAAAACCCCCTGTACAGCACAGCTCACAAGCGGAGCCCAGGCTGCAAGACTCACCTTGAAATGTTTTTCTCCTCAAGCATCCCCTTTCTCCAGAGTGTGAATAAAACCTTAGAGGTAGATGCTGCCAGCCAGTGTCAGGTAATTAACTGCAGTCTGGTGGAAAAACTGCATTAGTGGAGCTGGATCTAACGTTGATCTAATAGATCAGTACAAATCTGCAATGCAGATGCAGAAATGTGTGAAGTCAGTTCACTCAAGTATTTTACATTTAATAAGTGAAGTGAGTCTTCTAGGAAGTTGCCCAACACCTCCTGCTCTGGGAAAGACTGTCTAATCTACCATAATTGTAGGTCACTGTGTCATCTGGATGTTTTCTCCTTCAGACAATAAAAATAGTGATGTCTGGAGTGTCTGAAAGCTGCTGAGATGCTCAGAACACAGGAACTAGATAGAGCAATACATTATTTTCACTATTATAATTACTTAGTTTTACTTCATCTCCTGCAGCTCACAGAAGAAAATGCTGCAAGTGAAGATAGTCCCCCAACTTCTAGACACTCCCAGCTACTTTCTACCTTAATGTCACCATGTCTTTAGATCTCTGGCCCTTCAAAGCTTTTGCACCAGTGGCTGCAACACCATTTGCAAGGCCCAAGTGATCGCTTCTGTTTTTACATTTAAGGCAAACAACAGCTCTTAGGAAACAGAGTTTGAAATTCCGTTATAACATAAAACCGACTAACAGACCAGCACCTCTAAAAAGGCTCCTTCTCATGCAGATTTGCCTGCATATTCTCACACCCCTTCCTCCTAAGCAGAGCCTGACGTGACCTGGGTTGTGGCACGGAGCGCGGGGCAGCACGGAGGGAAGCGCCGGCCCAGCTCGAGCGGCGGCAGTCCCTGACCCTGCGCAGGAGGCAGCGCTGCCACCGGCTCCTTGACGTTCCCGAGCATCCCTCTGCCACGCAGCGCACGGACAGGGAACCGGGACCTGTCCTGCAAAGCCTGAGGTTGAAGTGGTTAAATCACTGCTCCATGGAAGCTAAAGAAATTGCGTTCAGGAACAGAGTAAGCATTTCAAGCAAGGTTTGATCAGAGGTGCCTGGAGGCCTGGCAAGACGTAGGCAACTTATGTGACCCACTTACAGCGCTGATGTGAAGTCAGCTCCCAGCTGACGGTGGGATAGAGCAGGAGAGCAGACAGCAAAGTCACAGGGGAAATTCTCCTTCTCCATCCAGCAGTGTGACTTTGGGGGCTGTTGCCTATCGGGAATACTAATGCTTTCTTCACACAATTCCTCTGACTTTCGCTTCGAATCTGTTTCCTTTGACTGAACTTTCCTGTAGCTCTAAGCAACTTTGCACAGTAACATATGAGGAACCCCTCTGTGCACATACCCTGATGGGGCATAAGGATGCCAAAGTAGGAGTTGAGAACTGCAGCCACAAAAGAGAAAAATTATTTAGCTGGATCATGAAGCACATGCTTGGAATAGATGTAAAAGGCAGATCAAGACAGATAATTGTTGCTGTTATCTGCTTAATCCTCTGCTTTGTGGAAAAGGGAGTTAGGAAATTCTTTGCAGCCAACGCGATTGTGTAAGCCAGTGCCCAAGGCAAATAGTGCTCTAAACAATAAGGCATTTTGTTTAACTCTGCCATAAACACTAAATTTGCAGAGGCAGCTGTTTGGTTGCAGTCTCCTCCTCGCTCTCCAGTCAATACTTCATATTTGCACATCTGCATAACCACAGCTAAGGCCCCCACCCGCAGGTCTCAGCTCTTGGTAGACAGGGCATGGAGGGGGAAGGGAATGTTGGCTTAAAAGGGTAACTCTTGAAACAAAAATTAGGCCACTTCCCTGAAAGCTGCCATATGGCATCTACTTAAGAAAGCGACATTCGGTAGGGGAAGCACAATGCCCAAGAAGCAATTGTGTGTTTTACTTTTCGGTTACAATATCTCTTCACAGAATACCAATCCCAGACAAGTTTCATTACAGAAAGAACTTCAGCAGAAGAAAGAACAGACAGAGACTCCTGTAAAAACGGACTTTAAAAGCAACCACAAGCCAAGACTGCAGTTTGAAACCTTTGCTTCCAAGGGAATCCAGCCTTGACGAACTAGCAGCAACATCTCACTGTACCATGCAGTCATCCCCAATCTTTTAACAGCCGTACTCTTCCTACAGTGAAACAAATTATGTTTGTTTCATCTTCCTATTAATAGTGAAAAGTTGATAAAGCGAGACTTTGTCTCCCAATGACACATGCTAAATTGCCCCTTGACCTGAAGATGTCAATTCAGCCAACCCAGTCCACAAAGATAACCCTGAAGAGAGGAACACTGCACTGGAGGTGCATTTATCCCCCTGTATACGCGGTAAAGCTCCACCATCTGTCTTCAGAGGCAGAGAGTATTATAAGCATAGAAGTCTTAGGCCAGAACATGAATTAGAGAGAGGAGTGTATCCAGTTTGGTTTTAATACGTTTTATAGCCCTCAAGGTTATCAGACATAACCTGCAAGTTCACATATATTGTTTTGCCAAGCAAAGAGTGCTCCATTCTTGCACCCACACACACTCTGCTAAACTTTCCACTCCCAGACTACAAAAGTCCCTTGGATGAGATGAACAAAGTCACTTGTTGACATTAGAGAGGGAGCACGGAGCCAAAGCCACCCTTTCCCTCCAGCACAAGCAGTGCTGCCTGCGAGCGGGTTTGTGCAGGGCGGCAGGGCTCGCTGCGGACGCACAGCCGGACGCACAGCCGCAGGCTCCACGCACCGAGAGCCAGATTTGACACCACCCCTGCGCAAAGAGATTTTTTGCTTATATGATTCAATGCAAAGCAAAACCTCCTGCAGTCATCACGTTTGGTAGGATGAGTGCAAACCTTTGCACTGATCAGGACCTACTGCTGTCCTCTCTTAGCAGCTGCCCTGCCTCTGGCCAGTGCGGTAATAAAATAAGCAAATCCTAACCTAACCAGAGACCATTACCATATTGGATGTATAGCTTGAAATCCCAACTATTCAACATGCTATTGAAACTGCTCCCATACTTGAAACGTGTCAGAAACAAAGCATGTGAAGGCAAAGCAGAGAAGCAGCTCCTACACCCCGGCACCTCCTCCTCTTCCCTAGGCCTTCTCCCGGCACAGGCCCATGCCTTGACAAGCACGTTCTCCCTCTTGGGTTTCCTGGGAGTATCTACTGGCTGCACGTCAAGCCCAATGTTCATTTAGCTATCAACACAGCCAGGGGGCTTGGAGATGCTAGCCAAGCCTTGTTCAACTAGCGTTACTGTTTTACAACGTGTCGTGCTTGGTGCTATTGAAAGGCAAAGGCAATAAAAATTAATCTCGTGATTAAACACAACGCTCCGGATTGCTGGCTGCTGACACTGGCACCGTGCCGCCCTCTCCTAGGACAGAGCAGAACCTGCCTCCCGTCTGCACCAACATAAGGGTTTAAACAACAACAACAAAAAAGGTCTTTTTTCTATGAATGATCAAACTGAGTAGCTTGGCAAAGAGACCTGGCCGACCATCAATTACAGCTCTGTTCTACCTCAACTTGAGGCTGATGTTATCCAATCCCAGGCTGAGAGGAGCAAAACGCTGCTCTAACAGGATTTCCCCATATCATATCAACGCTAAACCCACAATGTACAGAATGCACAGAAATTGTAGTGAATTTATCAGAGAACCAGAGTTGGAAAACTCGCTTGTAAGGCATTTGTATAAGCTTCTGCTTCCTGGCAAATGGGGAGCCACTGAAAGGTTTGTGTTGGCCCTTTGCAAAGGGAATGATTCCTTTTCCACTGTGAATGTTTGCACAGGACACTGTGCTAGTTAAGCCAGTCTTGCTACTTTCATTCTAGACTAAACTGTGGTTTTTCTGATCCGTTATCCAATTTTCAATTTCATTCTGGTAAATGTTAAAGCTTATATTAAACTATGCTCAGAGAATTTCCTTCCGCGAAATTCAGATCTGCAAAGGAACACAGCCAAAACGGGAAAGCTCATAAGCAGGTCACATCGGAACGCGCTTCCAGATGGATTTGCACCAGCGCTGCGCGTACGGCTCGCGAGGGAAGCGTGCCAGAATCCCCACACTCACTTGCACCCCTTCCAGGCCTGCTGTCTGCCTTTGCACACATTTGACCACAGAGTATCATTATTTTACGCATGAAGCATTTCCATAATATCAGCTGCATAAATAGTAATCAGTCCTCCGTGTTCCAAAAGGTTATCGTCTACAGCAAATCACACAGATGACCAGTGGAACCACCACGACCACCAAAATTAGCAACGAGACGGTCGCATAAAAATGTTGCAAATATGAAGAGATACAGACTGAAAAGACACCCATGGCTCTAATTTCTTATTCCAGTAGGCTTGCTGATGGTAAGGTGTACCTGTCACATTTGGCAGCATGAAACCTCTCAGCAGCTCGGTGTGATGAATGATGCTTCTTAAGAAAGCAGCTCTCTAAAGATCGGTTCAGTCTAGCAGTTGTGTAGGGCTACAAGAGTTCCTAGCAATGAACTGGAGAGATACCACTGCTCCACAAAGTGAATGCTCTCTTTATAGAAACCTCTCCATTTGGAGATGCTTTAATATTATCATCCATTCATAAATTGCATTAAAAAGGATACTGGAAAGCTTCATTAAGAGGGTTTAGGTCAGAAGAAACCTTAGTTGATGAATAGCAACACAGCAGTTTCCGGAATCAACATCTCAAGCTTAAAATGGTTGTGGCAGACAAATATGAAAACGGTTCTGAGACATAAATCACATAATGTGAAACAGAGCGTGACCCGCTCGCTGCGCGCTTGCCCTGCTGAAGTCAACTGCACCCAGCTGTTCTCAGCTCACCAGGCAGGCAACAACACGTGTCGATGGAGAGGTTGTGAGTGTTACCTAATGCTACGAACGTCGACAGCTGATGAATAACCCTAATGTTGATGCAGCCGGCGAGGAGATGCTGTCAGATCACTGAGCAGAGCCAGGTGATTTGTCAGCGTTGAAAGACACTGTATTTTCTACCTTCCATCTCCTCCCTCCGGCTCCCTGCACATGCACGCACACTCCAAGGCCATCTTTCATCATAGTTTGAAAGGCACATTTTTCTCTTCTTCTCTTCCCATTTGCCTTAAAATTCCCCCAAGTTTCCAAGGATGCTTTTCAGATCAATCCCTCCTTTCTCCAAGAGGCTGGGTTTGTGCACATACATTTATTAGCCATTTTATAGTTGTGCACTGGACTGCGATGATCACATCCAGTGTTTGGGGGAAATTCTTTGCTGCTCCAGTAGCTGAATCCACATGTGGACTTTTTTTTTTTTTTTCTCCTTTGGCTACATAGGCCATAAACACTGAATATCTATGCTTTTCACAAAGCAGCAGATTGGCTTTAGATTAATTCCAAAACCTATTTTATTAGATTGGCCTGATTAGCTCAAATTTCTACAAGACAGACTCTAACTCTCTCCAGTTTAATTTGAGGGAAAAGGGGAAAGCAGCGAATTCTCAAAGGCATCATAGGAGAAAAATAAAACTCCTGCTAAAAAAAATAAGGAAACCCACAAGTAAGAAGCATCAAGTCTGTGACAAATGGAAACAGTAAAAGCAGGAAAAGCACTAGGAAAGCTCCTCCAGCACCAACCTTGTATGAGCACTGAGCCCAGGAGTTTGCTAAGGAGCACTGCCTGTTCACATTTACGTTTTTACTACTGCAATTCTGTTTGAGGCAGCAGGACTGTGCATGCGAGCAACCTGCCAGGGTGTTTTCAACTACGAGTTCATGGTCTGATTCCCGCAGATCCAGGTGGGACCTAATTGGGGCATTTTTCCTGTTGTTCACAGGGTAAACACTCTGCTGATCTACCCTGATGCCTAAACTGAGACATCTCACAAGAGAGAACACGGGTAGGCACAAAAATTAGAGCGTGGGATCTTTAAAAACACAATAGCTCATTCAATTAAGTTCATTTCTACTGGAAAAATCTACCCTTGCCGTAGGCTAATGCTTGGCACACAGTGAACGTAGCCCTGAACAAGGAGGTCCCAACCGGAATGCACAGAAGGACCTGATCCCTTGGAGCTCTCAGATCAGGCAAGCGTAGGGAGGGGAACAGCAAGCTCCTCCTCGTCTCTCATGCCTGTTTTCCTGTATTTCACTAGCAGCTCTGTGCTGTATTAATCCTACTTTGCAAATACTCCACAACATAGAAGGGCTGGACTTTAGGACAGTTGAAAAAACACTCCAGTGACTTTGGAAACTGCCTAATATATGCATAAAACCCAGTTTCCAGGCCACTTGCCCTGCTGGTATTAACAATGAGACAGTAGTTCTCCTGTGGAGCAAATTCCTTATAAATATGGATTTACAAAACTCTAAATGTCTGCGTAATAAAGACAGCTGAGACACACAAGCCCACAAGTAGGATCATAGTTAAGACTGGTTGCAAAATGTGACCAAACTGACAGCATATAACTCTGCTTAACGTCTTTACAAATCTTAAATATGAAGAATATGCATTTAAACAACACAGCAGAGGACAGAAGTAGCATCAGAAAACATAAATAAATGCGAATCACAGATACATAAATACAATATTTTATTTTTGCACTACATTTTCAGACTGCATAAATAATTGCACACATACTCTGTGGCTGTACTAAGCCACTGCGACAACTATGACCTTATTGTGGCAACAAAATACCAAGAAATCTCCTGAGAGTTCGCAATATTTTCTGACACCACAATCCTGCAGCTATCTCCACAAGCAATTAAATGAAAAACCTGAACCAATTCCTTCTATACTCCCAGGGGCTGCACCAGGGCAATTCAGCCTGAGAAAAAAATGAAACTGCATGAGCAGTGACTGACACCTGCCAATCAGCTCTGCCGTATGCACCGCGACTTCCCAAAGTGCTTCAGACAGGATTGCAAGAGAAATACTACACTGTATTCCTCTGGAGGTGCTAAAATCTCTTCCTGAGGAGTTAAACTTCCTGAAAACAAAGCCTGTATTTTTCATAGAGGGAAAAAAAAAAGTGTTTGGGGAAGATGCCAGATTGTTTTGCAGCCCGTGCCAAGCCCTCCCGCCACCCCCAGAACGCAGAGCGAAACTGGGACTGCATTGAGCCTCCAGCCACATCCCACCAGGGGAGATACCCAGCGGAGCCCAGGCTGCGGGCTGGGCTCTTGCTCCACTGCTTCCTTGGCTGGAGGAGCAGCCGGGTTGGCAGCTGGCTAAAATATGCTAGTTCTGGGATACAGAAACACCCCGAGAAGAAAACAGAAAGGGTGTCGATGTTTTCCAGGGAATAAAGGTGAGAAAAAGAAGAAGGAAAAACAAAACAGTTAGAACTGACTACCTAGGATTAAGTTTGAAAGAATACGTGAAAACAGAGGGAGAGGTTGAATGCAGATGAGAGACATCAAGGGGAAAAAAAAGAAAGGAGAGTATGAAGAGAAAAAGAGGAAAACAAGAGCAAAGGAGGAGGCAGAAAGTGTTGCAAAAAACCCCTCATATCTACCATAGTACAGTGGTAACATAGTGCAGACAATAAAGCCATTTTTTTATTCTGGTTCTGGCTTCAAAGGAGATCATTCTCCTACTTCATTATCTGTAGTTCCTGCAAAATCAGTCCACAGTAAAACGTCCTGCTTCTGAACTACTACTGAAAACCAGGCAAACTTGTCCTCAGAATAAAGCGGGATGCTGTGCACGGACAGGCTGGCCATAGCACAAGGCTGCTCATTGAGTGCTGCTAGGAAGAGCTCTAAGACTAAAATGTGGCCAAGGAGCTCAAACTTACCAACATTTCCACGGTCAAGGCCAGAGCTGCAGCTGAGCCTCTGAAGAGACAGTAGAGCCTCTTCCTTGGGATGTTGAGAGAACTACTGTGCCCACCCCAAAGGACATCCTATGGGATGGAAGGGATCTGAGACATGGGAGTTGATTTCAACACATTATTTAGGCTTTTGCCTCTTTTCAACAAGGTTTTCTACAATAAGCAAAATCACTTTCCAAAAGTGTCAGTATGCCAACACAGTACTTGGCATCACATAAAGCAGAGGCTCAAGTTCCTGCCCGGCGGGTCTAGACCAAAGCACACTTAAGACTGAAGCAAAGTCTATTGGTAAAGTCTATTGACAGACAGCCAGATTTTCAAACTGTGTTTGCTCAAGCTGTACCAGAAGAATCCAGCACTAACATGATTTTAGCAAACATAGCAATCATTTGTTCTGCTCTGCAAAGGTCACCAGCTTGAATCTCCCGCTGAAGTCCATTTGCCAAATTCTACTTTCAGTGGCAGAACTAAAGACTCTCTTCCAGTGAGCTGGGCCTAATTTTTATAATTAGCAGCCAGGAACATGATGTCTTTCTTATATGCTGTGATTTTAAATTTGCAGAGTATAATCCTGGAATAACAAGATTAACATGCTTTGAATTCACATGATCTCTTACCCAATCAGGGCCTTATCCTACAGTATTTACTACCACATGTAAATTGTGCTCAGAGGCCTAACACAGGACAGCTACGCAGCTAATGCAGCAGTTTTGCCCCAAAAAAGAAGAGTTTGCATAATCTTATTCAAAGGACCCTTTCATCCAAAATCCAAACGAAACAGCAAATTCTGCAATGCCCCTTAAAACCAGTGTACTTAATTCTGAGGCACAAAAGACAGACAGTTTTAGAAGAATTTCAAGCTTTTTTTTTTTTTTTTTTTAATAACTACAAGGTTATCAACTTGCTCTTACTTTGCAGTGGGATTTACAAGGTAACAGGAAGCTGATATCCTGTTTGATTCTGCAAGTGCAGTGGTATGTGGGTTGTGTGTCTAATGTATACATGGACATTTCCAACTTTCAAAGGGGAAAATGTGATTTAAGCACAAGGTCTAGTGCCAAATTCCTCAAACAATTACAGATGTTTCTTACTTGACTGACCTAAGAGGACTGACTACTGAAACCTAGACTTATCCAAACCACTACAATTTCCTCTACAAGCTATTTGTCTAGAGTAAAAGGACAAGAGGAGATCTAGATTTATGGATCGCGACAAAAACTTATAAATCTTTGTTCTTGGCTTACAAGCTAAAAAACAGTTAAATATAGAGTTTGCACACAAAGTAGCTTTTGGCCATTTAATCACATGCTCGAGTCCAGTAGAGCAGAAGCAGCATTTGTGTTTCTCTACCTTAAGGTGCACTTACTCTGTTTGATGCCAGTACTCAGAGCAGGAAAGCACATAACAAAGGCTGCAGAATACTGGAAGTGCAGCTGCATTCCCACAATGAGGAATAGCCCAATTTATGAAAGAAAAGGCACCTTTTCCTTCTAGCCTTAACATTTTGCAAGTGTGTAGGGTCCCCAGCACCCAAGAAGCCATTGCTGTTGACACTCGGAGCTCCGAAGCTTTCAACTCTTGGAAAGACTTTACACTCATACAGTCCATCTACGGCCTAGCACACAGGGGCCGTAACACACGTCAGTATCATTCAGAATGTAAAAGGGGTTTGGGTTTCTCTGACAGCTTGTCTAAATGGCCATGAAGTTGTCCCAGAATTGCTCCAATGCTCAGTTACCCATTTTGGATCAAATAGCCTGAAATTACCAATCCCTGGTAATTTTAAGATGAAGAATGTAACTTCAGTTCTATGTAATTTACCAGGTTTTGACCATTTTGGGTGACTATTCTGAATGTACAATTTTCCACCCCAGTCAAATGACTCTGCCAACCATTTTTTAAAAGAAGGAAAAGGAAAACATTTCTTGCACAAATTCCAGTGACCTCATCTTTGTCATATTAGTTCTGATGGTGTTTTGGGCATAAATTTGGGCAGGGTGCTGCCACAGACATTTCTCCAGACCAAATTTTTTTCATCTAATTTTATCCCAATTTTTTAAATAGCTTTAGCTGGTTCAAAATGGCTTTTTTTTTCCCCATAAATGAGCTAGTCAAGAATCCTAATCAGAGACCAATTTTGCTAGAAGCTGCATAAACACAGCTGCTAGAAAGAATCTCATACAGACTGCAACATAATGGTTTGAACTCTGCCTGGAGAAGAACCCTGCAATGACAATTTAAACATGTCAAACATATTTCCATGACCACAAAAGAAATTGTGATGTGGCTTGATTAAAATAAAAGTTGAAAATTAATACTCAAACACTAAGAGTAGAAGGTGGTACCAGAGGAATCTGCTTTAAAAGGTATGTATATTTGTGCAGAAGAGCCATGTCACCCAAGGAAGATGGGAGGAACAGCATGTGAGAAGGAAAGTCAGCCCAGGAAAGAGGAATGAAAGCTGAGCTGGAACCAAGGAGACCAAGGTTTCTTAGGCCTACCAGGGCTCTGCTGCCTGAGGGCAGGGGTGCAACTAAGGATCACCAAGGCCGAGCGGAGGCTTTCAAGGCTTAGAAACCCCATGCAAAGGGCTCCTCAAAATGTAGTCTGCTCCCCTTGGGTTATTTGTCTTCAAAACTATTTGCTGCTTTCAAGGTCCAGGAGAAATCCAGTGCGGAGTCAAAGCCAGATGGGAAATGTTTAACAGCAGACCAACGGACTGAGAGTCGGAGGGGTGAGGCTGGGAGATAAGGTACACGATGCCAGCGCCGAAAAATGCGGAGAGGAACGGCTCAGGGGGTGCTTCCACTGCGTGGCTGCAGAGAGAGAGATCAAATAAGTGTTAATACACGGCTTAGAACTTAGGGAGGGGAATAAGGAAGGGGGAGGTTTGTTGTTTCTTTGCTCACCACTAAAATATTTTTCAGTTCTAGCTACAATCTCATGAGTGTGTCCCAGAAACATACTTGAGAGAGTTGGGCTTCAATTTATTCTGTATATATAACAGTGGCAAAGAGTTTTCAAAAAAGGGTAAACATTTTGAAATGTTAGATATATCCCTCCAAAATGGTGGGATTAAGAAAAAAAAACTACAATGAGTTCTCCTTAGCCAGGGAAACAGAAGAATAAACTATCGCATATTACAGTTAAAAAAGGAAAGGGAAGGGAAAGGGAAGAGAGACCAGAGAATTTTGCAAGAGAGCTACCTTCAAGGAATATTTGCATTTCAGATTGTAAGGTGTTTTAGACAAAATTCTTTGGTATGGATGTGGGATTTGCTATAACTAACCAGGTAGCTTACCTTCTGGCTGGATCTTGCATTTCCACTCCTAGGAGAAAAGGGGAACATATCAATTTTGTGCTGTCAGAATGAAGCTGGGGATGTTCTTAAAGAGATGTACAAAAATATGCACTTACCCAGCTCTGTACCTCTCAGGCGAGGAAGGTCCCTATGTATTCCTTGGTTGATCTTCAAAGAAAAAAGGGAGGGGGTACTGACACCTCAGATACTGAACACTGATGACACCTGACTTCAACACTGGTGTTCATTGATGTAGATGTAGAACTGGCTACAGCAGACTTGCATGATTCGAAAGATTCAGATGATTCGAATCCAGCAATATAACAGAGAAGAGGGAAACATTCAATAACCAGCTAAGTTGTTTGATTAACAGTTTTTACTTGGATATTTTTGTTTGTTCCTGAAACTACCAGCTCTGTAGAGTGGAGAAATTTGTGCAGAATAAGCAATTCCTTTCCAATATCCCATTATTGACTACTGATTTCCCTCCCCGCCCAAACTTTACTTCCATTAAAATTTCAGTTTTGCTTCAGACTTTTCCTGCTGGCAAGGCTACATATCTTCACATATTCTTTGGATCCCTTTTTCCTTCTCATTTATAGAAAGCAGTCTGCCTTGGTAATAGACTGCACCTGTAAAAGATTTGCCCAAGCAGCAAAATCACTCCCAGGGAAATATTTTTTTAACCACACTCCTTAAGAATGATCTCTGGGATGTAGTGCCTAGACCGTGGATGTTAGCATTTAGCTGACACAATCTTTCCATGAAATGAAGCCTTTAGTCTCCTTACGAGGACTGTTGTTGCTGGGAAAAAGCTTGATGGGGGAAATCAGAGACAGGGGACTGGCTCGCTGGTACAGTAACCACAGAGCACCATGTTTTGCAGCAGGATATTCATCATGCATTCAATTAAAAAATAGGGCACAAAAAGCCACAAACTGTGCATCTTTCGTTTAATTCTGGCAAGCAAAGTGTGCTGCAAAATCCAAAGCCATTAGTAGGAAGCCTGTGCTCTAAGACTGACACATGTTTGTCCTTACCCAGCCCCTCCGTGTAATTGCAGCCACACGCTCTGGTGTTTGACTCAGTTTTCGAGCTGGGTGTTTGGAAGATACTAACAATTCTGACAGCGGATATCTTATTTCTATCAAAACATTTATCCAGATTCCCCGACGGCACGCTGGGACAAGTTCATTCCAGGCACAAATACTGAGCTCCAAGAGTTTATTTGGCAGCTTTGCCAAGAAACCATTGATGGTTTGTGATGCCTCATCGTACCTCTTTCCCCGCTTGTTGCTGCCCTTCTTCTAGACCTTTAAGCAAAAAAAAGAAAAAGTTATAACTGCAGTAATAAGTACGAACTACTTTTGATGGCAGGAGGATTTTAAAGGATTGCTTACAGGTCAACGGAACATCTATAATTACTGATAAATTCTTATCAGAGGAACTTATTTTAAGAACTTAATTAAGATTTCAGCTGATTATACAAAGCCTTGGAGACCTCTTAACTTTGCATAATGTGTTTATTATAGCTACTGATATAAATCGATTTCCTTGAGGTTATTTCACCTAAGTAAATCTTTCTGGGACAGCTGTCACGTTTGTCAGAAGTTCCTGATTCAGTCTTGGAGGCAAAAGATTTCTATTTTCCCCAAAGAGGTAAAAAACAGGTCTAAGTGCAGCTTTCTTTATGTGCTGTGCCAATGGACATTTGTTTTGTCTAATATCACGCTAAAGTTAAAAGGTTTAAGTTAGAAAAATATTTTAAATTATATTTAAGATTTTTTTATTTTGAGTATTTTGAGCAAAGTTAGTTTTGGAGAAATATATGTTCACTACAAAATTAAGGAAGGGAAAAGGTTTGCTGCTAAACAAGCTGCTCTTCTTGGTAATTAAATTTTCCCCATCAAAAGTGAAGAATGACCATTGAACAATGCAACTCTTACAGCAGGACTCCAGCAGAAACAGAGATAAGTTGGCCATTGTCACAACACAGAAGCTGGCAAACCTCCACAGCTCGTCAAATCTCAGTTCTTTAAGTGCCTCTGACATCCCCATTTTCCATGGGCAACTTATTTACCACCCTGTCTTACAGAAAGGGAAGGGACACACTGAGGATTCATTATAAAAACACTTATCAAGCCTGCGTAGTATTCTCTAGTGGATAATCTGATGGTAATGAGAGTAAATTCAGCTTAAAATGATTGTGGGCTCTCTCTCTCACAGCTTGGATTTGTGCTTTAGAGCCGAAAGACCTTGGTTCTAACCCACAGACTCTTTTGGGGCCGTGCATAAGTGCTTTATGCTTTTGAAGATAAAGATAAGTAAAAGATTAGGTCCAGTGCTTTGCTCTGGCCTTAGTAAATAACAATAATAAAAATCTATGAATCATTCTCCTCTTCTTGAGTCACGGCTTCCCAGAATCTTTCCAAATTTCCCTCTTCCAGGCTTGCTCTAATAGAAACCCCTGACAAAGTAAAATGAGAAAAGTCCATTCTTGTTTGCAAGAAGTTTTCCCTTCTACACAGCAAGCGGTTTTTCCACTCTTGGAAAAACACCACTTTACTTCCCTAAATAGGGCACCGCATTAAATAGATATGCTTCCATCCGAATAGGCAGAGGCAGAATTCCTCTTGTTTCTGGGAGGGAGGGAAGTCTCCTGGTGTGATAACAGCGGTGGACACAGCAGGTGGGACATGTGGTCAGCTCACAGCTAATGATTGCCCCAGGTATTTAGTGACAGGAATGCCAGGGCTGCGCAGACTCTCCAAGGGAATTGTGCAGCCTGATTCCCCACTTCAGTGTGTTCCACACAAGCACACACAGTCAATCTCCTGGGAAACCTTTATGTCCACTGGTTTTGATAGCATCTCAAATTCTTAATGGACTATTTGACCCAGCTATAAATGCAATCAGATAAGTCAGGTGAAAATCAGGAAAAAAAAAAATCAGAAACGGATTAATTTGAGCCTTTTCTCTGGCAGAAGACTATAAAGAGGCAAACAAACAAACAAAACACTTTAATAAGATCAAAGCTATCAGGGAAGAACAGCCCAAAGGATGGGTGGGAGATTGGAGTCACAGAGGCAAACACGCGGTAGCGTCTACTCAGAAAATTCTCTGTTGCTTTCCAGCTCCTAAAATAATAGTATACTGTGACGCACATTGGGAAGGGAGAGTGAGCACTAAGGCAGTCTGGTTATTCCCTTTATGAGATGGAAACAAGCTCTTATCCTTGCTCAACACTTAATGACACCCACAGGAGGAACGACCGGTCAGTCACCCAGGGAGGCCAACGCCAGCCCAGCTGGATTGCACGTGGTGAGTTTTTCCCCATTACGGTTCTTGCCCTTCTCTACCCAGAAAGGTTCTTCGTAACACCAGGGCCCCACTGCAGAGCTCCTCCAGGGACTACTGTGGATTTTTAAGGCACATACCGCAAAACCCACCTGTAGGAATTCATGTGGGAAGTGGAGGGAGGAAGGTATCTGCCTGTCAGACAGCAAGTTGACCATC
>NW_010588979.1:252605-273766 GCF_000705375.1 Tinamus guttatus | reverse complement strand
GCCAAAGCTGCGGGAGGGGTAAGCAGGAGTTTCAAGCAGTAGTGTTCTCTGGCGAGGAGAAGCAGGTGAACTGGTGCTCACACCTTCAATTTTCTTTTTTCCGTTGGGAGTTTTCCATGTGACCTCAGGGAACACACTGGGAGGTCCACATTGCAGCACCAGCTTCTAGCACTAAAGACCACCTACTCATTGCATCACACTGGAGACACAACCAAAGATTCAAACCAAGAGACTGAGGTTGTCTTTTGGCACTGGGAACAAAATGCAGGCTTTGCAGAATTGCCATGTAGCTAGTGGCTGGCAGATGAAAGTTGTGAAGATAAGGAACACACCTATGGCATTTCAAATTAGCTTTTAAGAGAAAGGACTTAAATCTATTTCTAATTAACTCATCAGAAACAGTGAATTGATGCTCTGCCTCTAACAGTATGATTAAAACTATGTGTGCAAAAACTGCTGGAAAGATAAGCAGTGTAACTCGTCTCAGCATGGCTTAGCTTACTTCTGTAATCTATTACTAATCTTCAGTGACTGTAACGGTGCCAAAACTCCACGTGGCCAGTCTGACCTTGGCAAAGAAGCCAACAGCCAAGGACGGCCGTCCGGAGGGAGCACAAGAGCTGGTTCCAGCAGCTTTACTTGGGGGCTTTATTTGCACTGCTCAACTCTGCACCGTGCAGCCTGGCAGCCCTATCTGCCCGCATCGGAGCTGGGTCCCTGATGAGGCCACCCAGCAGCTCCATATGCTGCCCTTACCCAGCCACCAGCGAGACTTCATGGTCCTCTCCATGCCCGCTGCTCCGATGACAGACTTTGTCTCTCGCTCACTGCAGGGTTTTCTTTGCAGGTATGGCAGGAGTTTCCTTACTGAGAGATGGGTGCCCTATCACACGTCACTGAGAGTTTCCTTTTTCTAAATGAAATTTAAATGAACTTAAGCTCAGGGAAGGAAGGGGAAGTTCCTAAATCCTCCATGATGTGCTAAGATTATTTCTGTCTGAAGAATACTGTTATTTAGCTCCTCCCTAATGTCGTGTATTCAAGGGCTCTTACCATCAAATTTTTCATGAAAAACAGAATACTCAGCCTAAACGATGTTTCAGCTCTCCAAGTCTCCCTGACCATGTAATGCATACTTTGCAAACGCAATATGGGAAGCATTCCTCTACACATTAGAGCTTAGTAGGGTTGATCCGTAAAGCAGTTCAGGTGCACGGTGTAACCTTGAAGATTTTACTAGGTTTCATCCTAATGTCAATTGTTCTACAGAAAGAGCATTGTAACACTTCACTGAGAATTCAAAAGTAGCATGCAAGGGTACAAGACATGTTCTAATCATGACAGAAAAAAAATCTAACTAAAAGATACGGATCACAGTGCTGCTTTCAGAGATACGAAAGATGATAATGATATTTGCTCTGTGCTAGATTAAACGCCTCCCATATTGGCTTAGTGACCACAAGACTTCTGCATATTGTAATACTTTGCAAAACCTTTTGGATACTCAATTGCTATAGTAAGGAGACTCCCAGCTCCCCTAAACTCCAGTCTTTTTAATCTGGACTAGTTTAGCTGGTTTCTAAAATGTGAATCTTTCCATGATTTCTCAAGCACAGCCAGGAGGAAGGTGCACACTTTCAGCTAGGAGACCAATTGACATAGCTTCCTGAAAGTCACAATGATCCTTAATCATCCAAATCCTTCCAAACAAGCCTAAAATTTGGACTGCTGCAGTTCAAAGCACAAGTTATTAGTTCTACAAGTCTTCATTTTGCAGGAGACAAGGCTCATTATTGCAATCACTCTCCAAAACATGACCATCTTTATTCTTCAAATCCTTATTTTACCTCACTAAAAAAAGTGCAAGTTAGTGAAGGAGCCTGGAATATGCCAAGTACGGATAGTTAGGAAGTTTGATGGAGCTATTTTCCATGTAAAAAGGCAGTTATGTTCTTGCCACGTCTAAATGTTATGACTTTCATTAAAAGGAATAACAATCACTCAACATTTTCATCTTTCAGCACTATCCGAAAAAAAATTTCATTTTCAAATTGGATGTTTTGATAATTTCCCTTCAGCAGTAAGTTTCAAAAATCAATCATAGTGCCATGCTATTCAAACTAGAATGTCCCCCAAAAGATCCTTGAGTTTTATGAATAAAAGCATCCTCTAAAAACAAAATACTGATTCTTATTCCTAAGAAAAATGCAAAATTAGAGAAACATAATATTTTAGGTTTTCCACAATCTTTCCCATCTCAAACTACTGAAGTCCAAGAATGCAGTACTATGCAGTGGTTTCCACTGTGAAGCCTCGAACTGCCTCTCTGCTGAACAAGAAAGCACCATTTTGGGGTAAGCCAGCTAAACAGACCTTTGTTTCCATGCAAGCTCAGCCAGTTTAGAAGAATGTAATGAGTTTTATTTTTAAAAGTTAAATTCTCATCTTCAGTGAAAGAAACCTCAGAAACACAAAACACAAATAATAAAGAAATTTGGACTCAGGTTTCTGTTATTGGCCACGGCATACGGGAGGCAGCAGCCTAGTCACACTCTTGCTAGTTAAACTACATTACTCAGTCTTATTTTCTTCCTCTTGCAGTGCAAGATGATGTGGAAGCAGCAGTAGATTGGTGTCCCACAGTCAGGTACCTTAGACTTCGTACCAAACTGAAGTCCTATAGGTGAGACAGAAATAAGGCATACGCCATAAGACATATTCCAACACCACACAAAAGCAAAACCTTATTTAAATGGGACATTCGAACAGCAAGTCTTGTTTACCTCATCTGTTTTTTTGCACAAAGCATAGCTTGCTTTAATTCCCATCCATTTTATAATTATTCCGAAGTGTACATCTGTGCCCAACGTTGCTAATCAGAGCGTGCACGAAACAATACTCTCTCTGCAGTTACAGCCAAATTTAGAGCTCTGCTGTCCAGTTCATAAAGTTTAGTATTTCTATGAATAAGCCCAATTAAGCCCTGGAGAATATCCAGTCTTCAGGACATAATTCCCACACACAGTCTTTGAAGCAAAACTTTCAGCATCTTCCCTCCAGGAGACAAGGGAATTCCAGTGAAACGGCATGGCTTTTTGTTTTCCCTTTAACCCGAGACAACTTAATATGGAACATTAATGTCCAACAGGAACTAGCACTTCCTTTAGGTAGTTTGTGTTTAATGCCATGGAATTTATCCAGATCCAACAAAAGAAAGCACCCAGGAATTAAATAGAGAATATGACCAACAGCAGGTAAAAACAGATAGCATTTTACCCGTTTTTTTTCTTTTCTTTTCTTTTCCCTCCTTTTTTTAAGATTTCATCCCCTTTGCCACTACACTGGAAAATCTCTTCCTGCCTAAGTCCCAGCTTCTCCTCATCTTGTTACCAAGTACAGTTTTGCAAACAGGAGCAGCGACTCATCACCTCAACGGGGAAAATAATCCAGGCTGAGATTTATACCCAACAGGATGGGAGAGTGTTAAAAGCTTTTGCAAGGAGGAAGGAAGGAAAATCTATTAGTAACCAGAAGGGAAACACATTTCAATAAGGCTCTTTTGTCTTTAGAAAAGAGAAAGCAAACAGAGAAACATGTTCTCCACTCCATATAGTTGTGTTTAAGTAGCCTTTTTGCTTGGAAAAAAATGAAAATCTTTCATTTTTGCAGAAACTATGGGGGAAAAAAAAAAAAAAAAAAAAAGGAAAGATTACTTAATTTCTTAAGAACTGAATTTCTTAGGAAGAGCAGCCTCTCAAAATACAAAAATAACTTAAATCCAGTCTGGAAGAGATCTAAATATTTTCATGTTTCAAGTCATCAGGAAGAATCAAACAATCTAAGTGCCAAAAGTACAAAATATAGAGACTAATTTTTAAAATGCAGACCTGGATGACGAATGAACATCTGAACTGGCTCTGCATGCCTGGGCGGGGAGAGTCCTCAGCGCTGCTCTGCTGAGGCCATGACTGAGGAAGCAACTGCCCCAGGGCTCTGCTGCAGCTAAAGGTCCCTCTTGGCAGCCTCTAGGACCCCATTAAGTCATGAGACAACTTCTTCATGCTACTTTACCGCCCAAAAAGGAGAATTCAACAGGGACAGAGGCCAGTACAGTGCTTCTGGAGAGGACAGCTGGGTGCACAGGCAGGGAAAGAATCCCCAGCACACTGCAGAAGTCAAACACCTGGAAACTTACAGAGTCTTTGAAGCATTTTTCTCCCGTTGGTTTTAATTCTCCTCAAACAATCTGGCTCCGGGGGCGGGTACAGCCTGAGTGGAGGAATTTGGGTGTTCATCTTTGAGTTGATGTCTTCATTAGCAGCGCTGACTGCAACGCTATCGGCCCAGCCGCATGGAGCGGGCGGCCAGCACAGAACAGCAACTCTCAGAGACACCTCAGCACCTCCTGCAGCTGGGCCATCTGTTTCCTGCTTTGATGGAAACTCAGCAGCTTGGTTGGGCTGGATTTCAACCGTAGCAGGGTGTTTTTCCCCTCCTCCTTTCCACAGGGAGCCGGACACTCAAGCACAGGTACCTCACACAACCACAGAGGACAAGGTATTACCACGTCGCATGTTAGCTCCCCTCAGGCCAGCACCTCCTGGAACAGGAATATCCAACAGGAATATCCATCGCTGCCTACTCCCATCCAACAAAAACACAGCACTTATACATTTTTCCCCCCACAGCTTTAAGCCACGAGGTGACCACAAACAAGACCAAAGCAGCCTCTGACTATGGCTGCCCCAGTGGGCTGAATGTGGAGAGCAGGTCACCTCAGAGGAGGCCACGGTGCAGGCTTCAGAAGAGGCCTGCACGAAAGCAGAACTGAGCGATGACATGGCAGGGCCACAGCCGAACGCCTCGCGCTTTGCAAGACGCAGAGACTCAGTGGGCTGAGCGGAGGCACATGCCAGGCAAGGCCTCTTCTGAGGGCGAGCAGAGCCAGCCCACACGTTGACAGGCCTGTCCTTCCTGGAGAGCCTGAACTGAGGCTTGATTGTGCGACGTGGCTGGGAGGCTTTCGCCAGGAATCTGGCGAATTGTAAAGCTCTTTTAAGTCCCCAGCAGCGTCCCTGTGACGTCCTCACCGTTGTTGTGTCATGGGAAAGAAAGCAACGGCCTCCAAAGGCCATGGGGCCTCAGATGAGCCGGATTCTGCAAAGCCTGACTCTCCCCTGGCACACGCTGGCCCTGGAAACAAGGCAGTGCCGCTGACTTAGGAGCTACGAGCTGCGGCCATAGGAGGCAGGAAGGGTGTTTGGCCGAGCACCTCGGCTGACTTCGCCATGCTCTTCTTGAGGCAGCTGCTGCTGCAGCCGCTGCTGCAGCCCAAGGCAGGAGGGAGGGCGAGATGGTCCCGTGCAGCTGAAAAAAGAGTGGCAAGAAAAGCACTGCAAAGGAAAAAAAAAATCTACGTGGATTTGTAAGTGCCATTTGGGGAATAATTTGGCCCGTAGAGCGTTGGCAGTGGGGCTGAGCATGCTGCAACTTTCAGCAGTGCGCGCCTGCCGGAGCTGCTCGTTTGGCAAGCAGTTCTCATCAGGAGCTTCACGAGGCTGCAGGTTACTCTCTGGCCATTTAGTATTAAGCACTGAGTCCAGGAGTAAAACTGTTTTCAAGTTGAACCATGCTCTTTTAATTGAAAGTTATTTTTAAATCTAATGCATTTTGGCTTAAAGCAGAAATCAGACAAAGCTCCATTTATACTGATAGATCAAATTCTGCCTCACCATGAACGCATCTATTTAAAAAGTATGCTTTTCATTTATACTTTTTTAGCAAAAAGACTAATTAAAAAAACTCCAAAGTTTAATTTCTCCAAATACTTCCAACGAGCACAACTTTAACAGCATCCGCTTTCATTTCATTGCTGTTTGGCATATAACCCTCTCCATTCTGTGGTAAAAGTAACTGAGATGGCAGTAAGTAAGGATTTATATAGAAACCTGGGAAAACAGGGCTAAACATGGGATGTGGGATTTGAATGAGTTGGAGACTCCAGTCCCACCTGCAGCTCTTACCTGCCACCCTGTGCTCCCTGTGCACAGTCCCCTCACTCCCAGGGCCCCTGTCGGTTATAAAAAAAACAACAGGAACATACCAGGAAAAACAAACAAAATGCTGCTTTGCAACAAATACTTTTAAAAAGCTTTATAGAAGAAGCCTGGACAACTAGCATGAGTGAGTTGTCATCTGGGTACAGCAGTCACAGAGACTGACAACATGACCAAAACCATACTTGGATAGCTCTCCATTCAGGTGAACTTGCAGATAAGCACAGTCTATTGGTATCTCTCCAGAGAAGCCTCACTCTTGGCAGATCTTTCAAGATAGCTGTTGAACCTGGACAAATCCAGACTTTAATATCTGCTGCTATAGGTGGCTCAGGGGAACTGTGTCTGAAAGATTCATGCTCATATAAATGCCCATGTAAACAGTGGCATGACAGCGTGGCCCACAGCTGCACCCGTTTTAGCTGCAGCACCAACTCCTGCAGGGCAATGCAGGAGAGGGCAGAGCAGAAAGCTGCCCACTGCAGCCCCTCTGCGACCTCCTGCTTCTTCCCCTGTACCCAGTCACACTGAAAAAACACCAGTGTTGCTATCAAGAAAAATATTTGCTTAATGCTGTAATATGCTTCACATTGATAGTTCTGGCAATACAAGCAAAGATAACACATTGATCCCTGCGAGCAAACACCCAGGTTTCCAAGCAGAGCCTTGGCACTGGCACCTGCAGCTCCCAGCGCACCTGCCCGCGTGCTGCAGATGCTCCATCATCTCCTCAAAAGAGCAAACAAACCCACAACCACATTTATTGCTGCAAGCAAATTCATTTGCAAAGTTACAGATATGCCTACTCAAGAGTAGGCTGCAAAGGCAGCTCCTCAGAACATTAAGCTCCTTTGCACCTTCTAAATAATTCCAGCTGCCTGTACATCATGTTATTTGTTATCCCATCCTTAGGGATTATGGCTGAATTACTTTACTGCATATTATCCTCCACCCAAATATTCCAAATCACACTGACTGCTTGTCTGTACAGGAAGTAAGAGTTTTAGTTATATCAAAGGGGAAGAAAAATCCAAGTGGTGCCTACACTGAACCTCCTCCACCACCCCCACATCACACCGTGTGATTTCAGTGTCAGCGCTGTTGCAGTTCGCCAGCCTCTTACAAACTGAGCAATGGGGATTAGAGATGGAGGAGCTCAAAAAACGAAGTTAAGCAAAACCTTTCTGTATTTAGCATAAAGGGATCGGCTTCATAGTCCACGAGGATATTACTTGGAAAACAATCTGCAACTGTGATGAATTTCCCTAAGCTTCAGCAGGCCTAGGTCTGCACAAAATAGCATTAATTCAGAACCTTATCAGCAAAAATTCATATGGGCCATTTCACGGATCCTGCTTTACGGGGTTAAAATTTAAGCTGTCTGGCACACTGCAGAGGAAAAAAAAATGTTTTTCTAACCACACTTACGATTTTTAGAGCACAATTTGGCCCTTGAGCAAGTTTGCTATTTCACTGTTAATAATGAAGCCCTAAAGGAAAAGCCAAAGGAACGAGAGGGAAAAGAGGAAACCTCAAACTGCTTTTTTTTTGCATTCACCTATTTTGCTGACCTTTGCATTTGACCCAAATAAATATTTATTACACCCCTTAAGCAAAAAACTTAATCCATGGTTTAAGTTTGCGATACTACTGAATAGACTATGGTTTTTAGTGCCATCCTGCTCTTGCAGCAGTAGAATAGAGAAGTATTTATTTTGTTGTTGATGTTATGGAAACACCAAGGAAAAACTTCCCCCAGGAGGTACAGGCTTCCGAGCGCGGCGGCGGCGCGGCTGCCTCTCCCGCAGCGCGACAGCGGCTGCCTCTGCCCTCCCGCAGAGCTGCTGATACCTGGGGATGCGGCGTGTTCCCGGGCCAGCAGTCGGATTAGCCCTGCTGTGAACAGATGGCTCCGTCACCCTTGTGCAAGGCTCCTTCGAGAGAGACATCGGCAATGGGGGATTCGAGCTGCCAAGAGCCCTGTCGGAGGCCCCAGTCCCAGCGCCTGAATTTCAATGGGAGCTTGCACTGGTTTGATTTCAGAGCCGCCTTTTCCAGTTCAACTGAATGCTAGCAAGATTAATAAGGGTAAATATATGCAAATCTAAAAGAAACCTGATTTTAAACTCTGCATAGATTTCCCTTAAAATATATATATACTCTACCTATACCTTGGAAAGGAATAAATCCTTGAGTGTTGTAGGGCACCTTGAATGCAATTTTCTAGGCAGAGAAAGCCACGTCATTTAGTCTGTTCACTTCCCAAACCTTCAAAATGGGTGATACTAAAGGTGAGATCCCTTTCTGGAGGTCCTTGGAAGCTGCAGCAAGAGCTGCTACACCAGAGAAACTAAAGCAAGGGATTAAGCTGAAGCCTGCAGCATTCATAATCCTTGGCCAGTGTCTCGCCCATTCAAAACATTCAAAGACATTAGAAACATAGGTTAACTTTAAGAATGCTCGTCACAAACTTAGCTATCTGGACACACTCCTTAAAGTCTTAAACTACTAAAGAAAAAATAAAATTAAAATAAAAAAAAAGACAGGAAAAAAATGGAGTTGTGAATCAGAGTATAAACAATGACATCAAGTGCAAACACAGGCTCTGGCAGGGACACTGCCGGCCTCTGAGCAGCGCCTGGCCGCGAGCGTCACCGAGGCCTTGATGGGAGCCAGCAGTCCACAACCTGTTAGAAACTCTAACAAAACACGTCTTGTACCATTTCCATACGAAATGTGGAAATCTGTTTACTGCCTTGAACAGCATCAATGGCTACTCAGGCTGTACATGCTCATTTTTAGTAAATCTCTCAGTGCAAGATGAACTGGATGCGATTCTCCACAGGCAAGATCTAAGGGCGCTGGTCTCACACTAACATTTAATGTGGGATAACCCTGGTAACGGTCACCTTGCTGGCCCAAGGTCAGCACTAGGAAAATGTATGGAAGGGCTGAAACCAAAGATCTTGCATTGGACTTCACTAGAAGACAGGAGCACAACCAATGGCAATCAGCAGAGCTTTATGATGCTCATATTCAAACAACCCAAATATCAGAGTTGACATCAAAGGTTGGGTGGGAAGGTTAGCTGAGGAGTTAAGATTTGTGAGGTGTATGACTTGCAGCACGTTGTAGTCTGATGACAAATTTGGCTCCTGTGCCAGTAAAGCACATGTTAAATGAATTAAGGGTTGGCCAACCGACAGATCTCAAAGAAGCTGACAGCATAAAGTCACTGGGGAACAGGATTGTTTTAGTTCGGTTTTGCATTAATCAGAGCTAGCCAGATGCTCATCCAGACCCATAGAAACAGTGAAATCCAGATATCAACAGAATTCCTTGAAAAACATGTTAACTCATAGATTTGCAGTCTGGTAAAAACCAGCAAGCAAACAAACAAAAAAACCCAAGAGGACTGAAAGTGCATACACTGAATTTACTTAAGACACAGGCAATGCTACATCTCCGATAACACGGAGCACAGGCAATAGCTGGAGAACAGAGGACGTGCCCTGAAAAGCAATGAATTTCAAAACAATTTCGGCACCAGGGCAGATAAGCGACTCAACAGTAGCTTGTTTTGTCAGTGCCACAGCAAAGTGAATAAACAGCTAATGCTGCTTTGGCCAGCGAAAACAAGGGAGCAGCAAGTCAGCACGTGATTCCGTGGCAGCAGTGCCATGGCAAATTCACACCTGGGTGCCCACGTGTTAAAATTCATGTTGGAAAACTGCAGGGGGCAGAAAAGAAGCCGTTCAGAAAAGAATTTGAGGAATAAAAAACAGTTTCTGTGAGCAATTTAAAATTGTTTAGTTGTTGAGAAGAGACAATTATAAACATGAAGAACGAATACTTAAGGTCCTGAAGGACTTCTTTTGTACTAGGGAAGGCTCAGTGGGGCTCAATGCCAGCAGCTATAGCGTAGCTGAAGCAAGACAAATACAAATTTAGAAATACCATACAAGTTTCATGGCCAATCAGCTATTGGAAGAAAACTTTGGGCGAGGGGGGGGAAAAAAAAAAGTAAGCTTTGCGAAACCTACTTTCCTCAGATAAGATCTTGAGCTCCTCACAAGGATAAGAGTAATAACACCCAGGGGTTAGAGAAGGTGAGACAAGGATGATTACGGATTCCTTCCAGCTGCAACTTGGAGTCTGGTCCTACCAATACTCTCAGGTATAGTTACAGCATTGCAGACTTGTATCCAAATTCAAAAGTGTCACAGGTATAGAGCTCATGTAAATATTAAGTGGAGTCACTTAAAAATATTTAAGAGTAGAAAGACAAAACAAAGTCAGTTAAGGCTGATATGATGTAATAGATGGGAAAAAAAATAATCAATGTTGACATTTTCTAGTCAATATTAGCACTTGGGGCTCACTCTTTGATCTCCCCTGAATGCTACAAGAAAAAAAAAATGGCTGTAACGCTCATTTGGTTTTATGTACATAAAACATTAATTTACATAATCTTACAGACATTCCCTTAAAACCATATCACACTTAACATTTAAATGTGAAGTTAAATAACTACATGTTTTGCAACTTTGGAAGGCTTCCTGTGCCATATCCTCTTAATTAGACTTTTGCTTTATTCATTGTGTGCCTAAAATTATGCACAAAACTAAGAGTGAAACAGGAAGGGAATCAAAAGGCACACAAAAGAAAAACAGCAGAACTACCTGCAGTCATTCAAAAAAACCACAGTAAGCCAGCTTTTATATTTAGCCTCCCAGGCTTAAAATTTGCATTATGAATTTTCAATTCACAGCGAGTCAAATTCTCAATTCAGAAGTCAATACAAAGGTGAGGTTTTATTTAGGGATTAACCCATTTTCAAAGAGGCCAAAAAGGCAATCCCTAAAAAGGCAAAAAGATACTTACTTTATGCAAAACTTTTAAGACCCACCAGTATCAGAGATCTTACAGCCCTTGTGTAATATCCAGTAAGATCTGCAGAGGGCTAATGGAAAAGTTTTAGGGTCAAAGTTACTAAGTTAGAACTTTCAACAAGGGGAAAAAAATGATAATCTCTTAATTAAACTTTATCTTTTATCTCACTCATATCTGCCCTGTATATTCAAATCTAAAATTATGTTTCCCCCCATTTCTTTATTAAATCAAAACTGGACCCACCATCCAGTTAAAAAAAAAAGATGAAGAAAAGGGATTTCAACTTTCTACTGCTTGCAAAGCCTTAATACCCAAAGCTATATCTTCCACAAATGCTTGTGCAAGTGTCTATAGGATGAAGTTTGTTAAATTCATGTACGCTAAAGCCAAGATGCTTTAAGAATTCAAATTAACTGAGGGGGCAACAGGGCCAGTAAGCCAAAAAAAAAAAAAACCCACTCTTTCACAAACAACTTATTGGTGGAACTATTATTACACATATTATTACACATAGTACCAAGCTTAACTTCTTTGTTTGCAATTCTAGATATTTGAAAGTGCTTACGTTGCTCAAGGGAAATCTATCAACTAAAGACCCCCTGAGAAACTTAGATATTACAGATAGCAAATTTAACTATTTACAGTCCTGAACGTTGTATGCAGCAGTCCTGACGCAGCCTCTCATACCCAGTCATGCCTTTTGAATCAAAGGCAGAGTCCCTGGCTAAGATGTTCTTATCTCCAGCTTTGCAAAACAGTCCAAGAGCTCTGAACCTCTGACCTATTTCTCAGCAGTTTCCAGCTCTCCTTCAAAACACAACTGTGACCAATTAGCCTCTCATTTGCATGGATGTTCTCCAATACGTGAGTGTGATGGAGAAAAATTCACTGCCAAACTGCCTGCCCTAAACAAGCGCAGGGGCGAGTGGCTTGTGGCAGGAGAAAGCAACGTGCAACCACCTCAGCATGAGGAGGCCACATCAAAACTGTGCCCAGAAGGCGCCGTCCCCCCGGCCCAGCCGGGACGCGTGACAGCAGGGCAGCCGTGCAGGACACCCCGGCTGCGCACAGGGAGGAGTTGCAAAACACTCCCAAACACAACAGCATTTGTATTGTATCCGAGCACGGGTCCAGCAGGCTCAGCCTCCTGTCTCTGCCAACAGCAGATGCTTAGGAAAAAAAACACAAGAGCTAGTCATTCATCACATCTTATCTCGTCTCGTGCTCTTGCGTCACTTGTGGGAAGGCTCAGGGCAAGGCTCAGAGCTAGCGAGACCACAATATAGCATCAACAATAAAATCTTCCATTCACATGCAAAGCAAGGCAGCTAGACTATATGAAACTTGAAGCATTTCAAGTGAGAAGGTGAAGGTCAGGTGTGTCCATCAACTGTGCTTTTGTCTGAATATGCTTTTCTCAGAGGGCTGGATTTGATGACCCATGAAGTTCCTCCTGCAGTAAGATCAGATCACCCAGCACTTCATTTCCCTCGACTCCAGGCAGTCGGACTAGCCCAAAAGGAAAACAACCCAAGGGTCATGTCTATACTTCAGAGAGAATTTAGTATGGGCTTCAAGTAGCCTTTTCTGTCATTTAGGCCAATACGACATTCTCAGTTATTTCTAATAGTTCTTCCCATAATCGTGTTAGAAAAATATGTATATATGTGAATATAATTCACATGCATGCAGAAAATAGATCTATAAGAAAATAGAAGGGTTAAAGGGAAAAGACAGATCATCATTTAACACATTAAGGCTGTAACAAGTAGAAAAAGATCCTGCTAATGAATCAGCAATCATACTTCCAGAAATTATTCTACTCTTGGTTAAGTTTCTTAAAAGCTAGCATCAAAAAGAGGTGTGAAACATCTTCTGACTCACAAAAGATTTATAGATGGATACAGAGGCGCTTTTGCACATGCATGACCATTTCATAACCATGCTTGAACAGAACAAAACTGAGTTATTTATTCAGGTAATAGGGAAAACGGGCAAAAACTTCCCCTCAAAAAAACAAAATAAAACACTTCATGGCCACAGAAGTGAGGAAGCTTCTTTTCCTATTTTGCAGCCTCTGCCCACTCACCAATTCATCCCTTTTCCCAATGACCCCCCACATCTGCTATAACAACTCTGCTCACAGAAGATGGTGCTTCCTGCAAACAAGCAGGAGCTCCACAAATGCCCCTGACCCATCCACGCTGGCTGGTTGCCTCACTACTCTTGCCACATGATGAACAAGGGCTAAAAATGAGCTCAATTTTATTTACTTGCTGCTTTCTTCCAGGCAGAGACATCAGTTTGTGACATCCTTCCACTCCAAACTCAGCGCAATGTTTTTTCAGGAATGCACTTCCCGTTGTCTTCCCAAATACAGTTAAATCTGTCCCGGGAATTCAGAAGTTAAGTTGTCAGTGCAATCACACAAACCTTGGGTTCCTTTGGGGACTGAAAAGGGTAAACAGTCTCAATCACACAAACCTTGGGTTCCTTTGGGAGCAGACTGAAAAGGGTAAACAGTCTTATATAGTCTTCAGACTCAACCTTGGAATCTTTGATTGGAATACCAAAAATAGTAAAGACATAAAAGTTGTTGCCCAACACAAATATCCTTTAAAAAGCAACAACTAAGAATTTAGTATCTGCTGATATCTGGGAAATTAGGAAACATTAACATCTGAATCATCCAAGCAGCATCCAAACCCTAGCCATAACATCTAGGCTTTATCTGTGCTGCATCTCTGGCTGGCTGGTCCTTACAGGCAAATGCTGCCTGACCTGAGTCACCGCCTGCCCTAACCAAGAGCTGGTTGGAACTCCAGCTGAGATAATACAAGGTTTGTTCAGCTCTAAAAGCTGCCCAGCCAGACGACTGGAACTCACTCAAGACACAGTTTACAAGTTTCTCTTTAGGTTATTCATATTTTACATGCAGTACATGAAAAATACAACCCCAGACTAGCTAAGATAACACAACGCAGCATGCCCAAGAATTCACATCTGCATCTTTCACTGTCTGATGCAATTACATATCTGTTTTGTGCATTACTAATTGTGCAACTTTATCATTCCACTGCACTGGACGCAAGGGCTGTTTGTGGAAGTGAGCGGCACAGCTAAAAGCCCATTATTCAACGCAGGAAAGCAAGAAAAAGTCTGTAGCAGACAAGGCAAAGCACTCCCAGTGTCAACTGCTAAATGCTGCTAAATAACCAAGCACCTCTGCTGCCTTCTGCACATCTGCTAACTGAACACATAGTGTTCTCTGGGAAAGGCCCTCATGAAGGAAACTGAGCAAGGAGGCCACAAATTGCCAGCTGCTCCAAGACCTTGGTTTATCACTTCAGCAGATGTCATTTCTGTTATTTTCACTGAGCTGGTAGCAACTGATGGAGTCGTTGATTAAGCTTTAAGACATTTTGTACTGCAGAGTTAGTGCTGCAGGTCCCTGTTCTGAGCTTTATGGCAGATAGGCCCAGGGTGTTGCCATAATGCAGATACACTGACAAACTGCATCACTGAAACAAAAATCATTCCCAGAGAAGCATATGAGAAACCCCAATAATTTGTCTAGGAAAGATTGTCCAATTAAAAGACAAGTAGACAAAAAAAAAACATTTTTCCCCACAGATTAGGATGTTGTTTAGCAACACTGAAAATTTCCACCTTTTATTTCATAAAGATGAGTGCTCAGTACAGAAGTAACTCAGGATGGGATCAGGCACTCAGATTATTGAGCAGGGCGTAAGCATGGAAGGAATTTTGAGCACAGACATTCATTTGTGTAGCTAGCTCACCATAACCTCTTTCTGGAATGCTGAGGGATCTCCTGGAGGTTCCATAAGCCCCAGATGTTGAGGACACAGGAATCCTGCCGCTCGGCATCTCCCTGCCAACAGCAAGGGCAAACATGCACACCAGATGTGGCCTCGCGAGCGGTTTACAGCATCCAGTTTGAATATGAAAGAGGAAAGCACCTGTAAATAGCTGCATGTTTTGTCCCCCACTGCTAAAAAGTGTGGGTGACACCCCCTTGGAACCTCCCCACTGACACACCAAGGCCTTTAACACCAAAATCCCTGCCTGGAGTCAGCCAGGAAATAGAATAATTGCCATGTGATGAGACTCTGCCATTAAGAATCTTTTCCATCTCCAAATCGACATCTCAAGCCTCGACACCAAATATATTTCAGAACACACATCAGCTGTTGTGCAAAGGATTCAGGCTCGGTCTCCTAGCAGCAACACTATTAATAGAATCCATTTAAAATAATCTTCAGTTTTAACCTCACCAAACTCCACGGATTGAACTTCAAAAGCCAATATTATATAGCCATTCATAAGAGAATTTTCTCCCTTAGTGTTCTGCAATTGGTATAAGCAATGCTGGAATTAGCTCCGAGAGCAACGGTCTTATTTACTAGCTCAATGGCCCCAAAATTGGGAATAAGAATCTTTTACCCTAATTACAAAATAAGGGGCAAAAGGGGCTTCTGTTTCTGCCAACTTGTGCCTCAGTTGAGGTGTTCAGGGATTACCTACTTCTACAGAGCAGCTTCGAGATTCAAAGCAGCTCTCTAATGCTAGTGAGATGCCTTTGAAATTAAAAATATACACACGCTGACATGTTTTCAAACTCCTCAGCTCCCATCTGGAGCAGCGTTCACTCCTCCCTACCTCCAGCTTTAAAAGGGAGCTACTCACCGAGTCACCATGGAGGAACGCCGGGCACCGGCCTGGCAAGGAAAAGTGCAGCAGAAAAAGCAGCTGCAGCTGCACCCCGGGGAGCTGCAGGGTCCAGGATGGAGCCAGGAGGGGACAGCAGGAGCAGGGCCACCTCCTGCCCACCTCCGTATCACAGCTCTGCTCCAGCCACTGCCTGCTGCTCCCAGAGGGGCCCCTTCTCCAAGCATTTGGGAAGCAGGCCACAACCGAGGCCTAATAATTCCCTAATTAGAAACTGGCTGTTTGCAACAACTAATCTGCACAGCTGCTTCTTTCTCCCCTAGGTTTTCAAGCACCCAAGCCACTACAAAGTGTTGATTCCTTACAGCTTTTCCAAATATCTTTCCCACAGTCTTAACCATCTACATATTGTTCACAATCATCCATAACATCTTTCATTTCAGCTCCTTCCATTTCAGTTCTATCACATTCAAAGACCTTCAAGCTTTTGTAGAGACACCTAAAAATACAAAAAGTGCTTCCTGTTCTATGCAACCATCTGGGAGCTGCCTTTCACCTGACAGGGAGATGACTGCAAATTTTGGTTTGGCAGCGTGTTGACTGCTATACAAAACTACTTTTATTGTTCTCACAAAGGAAGGGGTTTTCCTTCTTCCCTTGTATCTCCAACCTATTCGGGAAAGTCACTGAAATAGTGACAGCCTCCGTACTGAAATGTCATGATTATCCTGGAGTGGGAACCTCTCAAGTAGCTTTCTTAGGAAATTGTCTCCATCAATACCTATGGTCCACACTGCTTTCTCTGTATTGCTCCTAATCCAGATGGACTTTCCATGTTTTCTATGGGGCTCCAAGGATCTACTAGTTTCATCACCCTGCCTCTTCATCCTTTCATCATCTTCTGAAACCCACATGTTCCACATATTTTACCAATAATGAAATGATGTGCTCAAAGCTCTTTTGTACATTACATTCATCTCTGTATTTGAACGGTTTTTCAGGGCAAGAATAAAATAATGCTTAATATTTTTGATCTCTTGTAAAGCACAAGAGATAACACATGTAACACTTGTAAATAACACATTTGAAATGGACAGTGCCAATTTGATGTCCCCTAAAATTCAGTATATCTTTAGATTTTCATTTGCTACTAGCATTTCTTATGCTGTCTTCTACTGCTTCACCCTCTCAATATCTGATTGCATCAAGAAAATATTCAAATATTAAACAATCTCTTCTGTGAAACATCTACTGGGAGCTCTAATGCCTGTAATGCTTGACTCACAAGGAAGCTCTGTGAAAACCTTATGTTCCTTCAGCTTCAGAAATGGATAGATTTTGCGTGTGTGTCTTCGGGTCTGGCCTCTGCATCACAGATCTAGAAATCTGTTCATTAGTTACGTTATAATCATCCCTATGTAGAGATGACAGGCATTTCTGGAAGTCAATATTTTCCCAAGAATTTAAACAAGCTCCCTAAAGATTTTGGGCATATCCTTTTTGATTTTTTTGCTTGACTTGCATACACAACATATAGCAAATAGAAGTCTGTAAATCAAGAGTAAGTCAATAGCATATTGATTTATGTAGCATCTACATCTCAGGAAGAAAAGAAATGGCTAGTTTTACGAGACTGAAACAATAACTTAACACTAAAATAAAGGTGTTTCAGACTGCTTTTCAGCCTGAGAGACTATAGTTTAAGTGGAGACACAAACCACTGTAAGGCTAAGAGTTATTTACCTGGCTGTTCTATGCCTTATGGAAGGCAAGCTACCTGCTACAAACCTCTTGTCTGGCTGGTAGCCTTGGACTAAGGTTACAGCGAAGAAAGGCTAGAGAGCAGAAAAACACCCCACTACAATTAAATCACTGTGCACCTCCTCTGCTTCATTTAAATTTACAGGAAGAGGTAAAATAAGTCATCAGCCACCCATACTGAATCCTCGTGCTTCTGAGTTCAGTCTGAAGCTGAAGAAATAGAGAGGAACAGTAACATTCAGCTAAAGAACAAAGCTCACTCCAGATGAAGTTAATGCACCCCTGAGACATCCAGCTTTTATTCCTAGTTGAAAAGATACTTTGAAGAAAAAATGTTTTGTATTTCATAGGCATCTCAAGTCTTACAGAAGAACATGCAAGGTGGGATGGCTCCCGAACCTCTCCGCAGGAGACTGATTTTTCCTACCAAAATGAGGATTACACTGAACACAGGAGTCTGGGTTAAATTTCCAATCCAGACAGAATTTTTATGTTTTAATCACACATAAATCTCCTCCTGGAAAACAGAGGTAATGGTTCTTACTGCCTTCTGTACTTTGACCAACATGAGTTTTTAGTTTTGAAGAGTAAAATAAAGGAAGGGAAAAAGATGGCAGTGCAAAGCACTATTCTTGCTGCTTGTGCATGAGATGATGAGCCCGAATGAGGGATCCTGGCAGCCCATACTCACACATGTTCCCTTACATGTTCACTTCTAACCCAGGAGCTTTCCAGATTATGGCTTCTAATGTGCAAAGAGAGCAAAGCTTAAGCTTCGGTCATAAATCCTTCCAGCGGCCACACATAATTCCTGGTATTTTGCATTGTCCCCTCTTCCTCCCACCTGAATGTGAACCTGCACAGGGTGTGAACCATGAGCAACAGAGACACAAGAAATAACTGTCAGTCCAGAGACTCTCCGCAGGGTCACAGGCTCCTGTCACCAAACGCCATGTTCCCAGTAGTGCGACTTGGAAATGGGTGAGCACAAATCGAAACCGCATCCGGCTTTTGCAGGGCTGTAAAAAGAACCCACCGGGAGCTGTGCGGCAAAGGAAGCAAGGGCTGGGAGGAGAAGAAATGGCAAGAAAGTTCTTCAAGTAAACATATTTAACCTTGGCCCACGGTTTGTTGCTAGGTGGGATAATCTGACAGCACCTACTGGATCTATATAAATCATCTGAAGCCTTCAAGTGTTTATCTTTCATAGATAGTACAAGTACAGTATCCAGCCTGCAAAGTCTGCCCCCCACATCCCTTTCAGGACTTTTCTGGTCTAAGGACAGCTCCACCTTTCACTTCTGTGCTTTAGTAGGGGTGTAAACAGCAGAATGTTTCAGAACATCACTAGGAAATTACCTGAAGCATTTCCTTTGAAAGTGGCACACTTGGTAACAGCTAATTTTATGATGAACATGACCCACTTTATTAATAGCAAGATTCTACCTAAATACTTTGGCTTTCAGCTAGTAAGCAAAGGGATTTTTATTTTAAGTATCATGGTTTTCAAAGGCACACTGAATTGCCAAGCCTCAGAAAGTGGCAACATTCACTTCTTGCCAATGTAATAGAATAATCCAAGCAGGATACTGCCACTTAACTGTAGGATCCAAGAACATTTCTGCAAGTCACTAATGGCCATACTAAGGGCCTCAGATGAGTGTCAGATACCTAATATGGGCTGTTCTGATATTAGGATTTCGACCCTCACATCTAGACATTAGCGTTATGGGAATAGACTTGGTACAGATCACGTAAGGCTGGAGTTTTGTCCTTTGCAGGCAAACTTCTTGGGAAGAAAGAGGAATTAAGTCCACTGTTGTCCACGAAAGGGAACATGCAGGGTGAGTAGATGGTTTTACACAGGAGAAGTTTGGCAGATGAGAGCTCAAACTGTCTGGCCTTTAAAAACAAAGTTAATGCATTATGCAATTAGGGAAATGCAGACCGCATTTTCAAAATGTAGGTTGAGTTTTCAATACTTGCATCCTAAATTAAGGCACTTGATAACGGCTCACATATAAACTCCCAAGGTGGAATATTCAGTTCTGCATTTGATCAATATTTAGTATCGAAGAAAGCCCATCACATAATTTTGTGGTTTTTAGAATGAGAGTTACGGTCTTTTAGGAATGAAATACAGGGGTGCGGATCCCCTCTGGAGGAACAGATGAATACTCACTGTAAAACTCATTTACTATTCACTCTGATCTAGCTAAAGAAGTTTCAATTTCTTTATTTAGTTTTATAGCTAGCTAAAGAAATGATAATTTTGGAGTTATGACTCCAAGCATATTTCCCATTCGCATCTGCAACATCAGGAGTCCTTAACCCTACGGCACAGGTCTCTGCACAGAGGACAAGCAGCAAAGTTGGCATCTTTGCTCTGAATATACTGGTTGTGCCTGTAAGGAGATTTTATTGTCTAAGCAGCTTTTTCTAGATCTAACAGTGCTTTGGAAGGAGACATTCCAGCACAGACAGTGAAGCTGAACGTTCCTACCCTTCCTACCAGTTCAGAGTTGATAATTTGTGTTCAAGGAATAGTTTTAAATCTGTTCTTGTGGGGATGCTTTAGAAACAGACCAAATAATAGCTCAGTTCTGAAGGAATCAGAATCACTACAGAGCCAGAAGCTCATGCAAGATCTTATTTTATCCAACCGCATTGTAAATCCACCTACCAGCCCACAAAACTAACAGATTGCACTATTCTGTTTCTTGGATGAGTTTTTCAAATGTTTTCTGAGCTGGCCAAAACACACTCCAAGACTTTTACTAGCAACTTTAAAAGCAGAAAACCTGACACACCTCCAGTAGCACTGAAACTGATCCTAGTACGAGATGTATAAGAAACCACTCGGCCTTTCAGTCATCCGAACAACGAAGAGTAAGATTTAGCCTTGAAGCTGAAGAGACCCTGGCCAGGAAATGATTTGCACAGCAAAACTGAGCATTAGCATGGAGCTTGTAGACCAAAACAAACCTGTTGGTCCTTCTAAAAAGTTCTAAATTTTGCTAAAACACTTATTTTGAGTTTAGCAGTCCCTGTAGATAAATCCTCCCATTTGTTGATAATATGGTGTGCTATATCACAGATAGGCACCTTCTGTTATGGTAAACCATAAGCATACATTTTGATTTTGTTAGCATTAAGGTCTGAAGCATTAGAAGGCCGGTCAGCAGCGCCATTCGAAACCCTTCCACTAACACGGTGCTCCCCTGCAGAGCTTTGTCACCAGAATGAAGCCACACTTTCTAAACAGCTGCTTTTTAAACATACCCTGCAAAGTGCTGGCCTGGATAGAGCTGTTCGAGAATAGAGGAGCCTGATTTCTCCCCCGGCGAGTCCTTTTGCACAATACAGGCATAAAGCACAGACTGTCACAGAAGTCACTGAAGAGGGATGTTCCCTGGTACCTAGTCCAAACATGCATTTCCTGCTATCGAGTCCATCAAGTCATGCATTTCTCTCCATCAGAAGGTGGCAGCTGGTTATGAGGATCTGTGGCCGGAGATTTGTTTCAGGCTTGCACGCTGCAGCCTGCACAGCCTAACGCTTTCCTTTCATTTATTCCACAATCAAAAGATTAATATAGCAGCAAGGTCTCTGCTGGGTTAGGCAGCAGGAGTAATTACCCAGTCATTTGCTGTTAAAGCCTATATAACCTCATTGGGTACTTTGCACACTGTCAGAATATGTATTAATTCAACTCCTACTTTTTTGCTATCTAGAAGCCCACTCCGCTCCAGTGAAGAGCCT
>NW_010588979.1:227946-252594 GCF_000705375.1 Tinamus guttatus | reverse complement strand
TGAAGTTAATGGGCATAGTTCATGCCACAGAGTTTAGCAAACTAAAACCAGAGTTTACAAGAAACACAAGGACTGCAGAGGCCTTCCTCTAATGCAGTTTTTTTTCCTCAAGACTGGTCAGTCTTCCTCAGCAATCTGTAAAGCTGATGACAGAACAAGACCTGCGTCACCTTCCACCTCTAAAAATCAAGACCTATGTTCAAATCCTTGACCACATCAGGGACTTAGAGGAATGAATAGATAGACCTTGTGAGATATTCCTGATTTTATCTGCTCTTTCTCTCAACGGTTCCCAAGAAGTTGGAATTCATTCAGAACTGTTTCAAACATTGCTCAAATAGAAATACTTTTGCCAAAGCTGCAAGCGTAAATCACTCTTGCAGAGGATTTTTCTTTAGCTACATCTTTGCCTAGTATAACCATCGCATTGTACTGCCACCCAAAAATACCACTAGTGAAGCAATACCCTGTTGAGGAGGGCACTGTATAAACATATGCAATCTGGAAGCTTTTTAGGACTCATTGCAGACAATTTGAAGTTTAGCCAAGAGCCCTTGAAAAATCCCCTTTCTTACTTGCACTGTAGGGCCTTGAAGGTATGGCTTCCCCTTAGCAGTGTCAGGAGAATTCTGTCGCCAATAGGACACCAAATGTAAGCACAGAGCTAACCACAGCCTGTGAAATTAGCTTCCAGCTATCTGCTGGAAGCGTTACGGCCAGTTAGCCAGGGAAGGAGCAGAAGAAACTGGAGGTTTTTTGTACTGCATACAAAATGCAGTTCATCTGGGTTTACTTTGCTGCCAAGATTTTATCATGGCTGAGTTTGGGTTTTGTTTTTCTCTTCAAAGGATTAGTGTCCAGGCAAACGAATATATGGTATATGTTTTGCTGTCAAAACATAAATATCGTGTGTTTCATCCAGCAACACAATGAACTTCAAAGATTCACCAGAAATGGAAGACATACCATAGGCTGAGCCATTCATCAAGGACGCAGCAAAGTCTGGGACAGCATTGCTGACTCCCAGCTCTCTGCTCAAGAGACAGATACTTTATCCTCCACAAGAAAGTGCTCATACATTCTTTGCCCTTCTGTCATCTGAAATCCACTCAAAGTCTCCCACGCATGTGTTTTCTTTAAAACTGCTTCCCCATCCCCATTGCTATTAACTGCTTTCCCAAAGGGAAACGTCAACGTGAAGAGGCCCTTATATTTGCTCGATTTATAGCCTTTTATTAGCTCCCCATGCATGGGATGCCAAAGGCTGTTTTTTTGCCAAGTCTCTTCTGTCCCAGCTTAAAGCAGAAGCAGATGCAGTACATTGTCAGCCCAGAAATAAAAGTTCTGATTTAAGTGGCCCTATCCCATTATTTATAGGTAATTGCAATTCTTGCAGAAGCTTGAATATCCCTTTCTCATGGAGAGGGCAGGAACTGCCCATGAATTCAAGCTCTCTTGTCCCTAGACCCCATCTCACCAGGAGATCTTCCCTCTGCACCTACCAGCTGCCAAAAATCCAAGCCCTCCCACCCAAGGGTGGTGCTGGGCACGTGGTGCTCTGCAGCAGGAGAGCATTTCCCCTGACAGCGCTGCTCAAACCACCTCCTCTTCCTCAGCTTCAGCTCAATGCCAAACTCCTGTCTTGTCACAAAGAATTAATTAATCACAAGGACAATACATATGTTGATTCATTAGAGAATATTATCTGCTGAAGGATGCTACACAGTATCTTGATAAAACAACCATTTATCATAAGAGAAAATGCTTGCAACATGCGTGTGCACATGGGCCAGGACGGCAGAGCACTGGCCCGGACCGGCATCGAGACCTACATTAATGCACCACAAATGGTCTAAAACCCTGTGCAGAGAAGCTGATTTTCCTGCAGCCCCACACAGGGGCTTTAAACCCTCATGGAAGTGACTTGCAAGGCCCAGGAATCTGAAGGGCTCCCAAACCGACATTTGCTGTAAGTGCTCTGATTCCACTAATGTAAATGCAAGAAGTTGGATCCTACTGAGGGCGCATTTAAAACCCATCAGTGTTTCTAGCAATCTCTGTAAAGTGACGAGTGCCACAAGGACAGACGGGATCACTTTTCATTTCTTAGTGATATGGAGGCAGCTTGGAATTGAGCTCTGCAGCAATGAATTTCAGCTGATGTTTATTGGCACAGCAAGCTATTGAAAGGTTTTGACAGTTGTGGATTTTGCAATGTTTTTTTTCCTACAGCATTTTATGCCATTTTCTCCATTCTTTTCCCTTGATTCCCACCTCTGAATATCCCAGCATCTGAGAAGCAAATACATCACAAAGCCATGTTCATCTCAATTCTACCCAACAGAGTCTCTTGCAAGTTACTAAGAACGGTGAGTGGCTCAAAAGCAACAATTCAGAGATGTGTAGTGAGGGTTATGCAACAATTTCCCCCTATAAGACCATTAAATAAATGAAAGATGCACAAGTCCTCAGCCTGTCAGAAGATTCAGGCATCAGCGCTCCTTGGCTCCACAATTTAATCTATCTATTAGCTCATTTTACACCTAAGTTTTAATCGATCAATTTATGACGTGTAACTATGCATATTGGTATTCAAAGTCAAACCTCATGAAATTTTCAGTTTCAGACACACTTTGAACACATGCACTAACTTAGTTTCTTTACATTCCAGTAGGCTTGTGCCCATGAGGAGTCTGAAATCAGCCTGGTTAATCAGTTGTTGTAGATAGGAAAACATTTTCCTAAAACATATGTTCTAAAAACATACTCCCATCCACAACATACTTGCAAAACAATCTGATACAAAGAAAAACGATAAATCATGCCTTTGATATCCTGACTGGCCAAGAAGCTGCATAGCTTTCTTCCAGCAAGTGAGTAAAGCGAATACATTTTTTGCAGTTTTGCAGCTACGACTGTGATGCTTTTGGCTAAAACACTTTTCCACTATCTCAAGAAATCAGCAAATATGTGAGACATAGGAGCCAGATGTTGGTAAAAAACCTTTCACAAAGTTAATTACAAGAAACCATATGAAGAAATCCCGAACTTGCAAGTTCTGACAGCTTTTATGTTTTATGCACAGGTACTTTGCCATGCCTGCTGGCTGTTCAGAGAGAAGGGAAGGATGGAAAGAGGAAAAACAACATGAGCTGGGTGCACAGCGATGGACTGAGGTCTAAAATAAAGGAGGAGTGAGCTACAAGATAATCCAGATGTGGTCTTGCTAGAAAGAAATGAGAGAAGCTTAACTACTGCCCTTAAACATCATCTGTCTATTTGCTAGCAAGAGGGGTCAGATCCCGAACAGTTCAGAATGACTGGAATTACTCCAGGTAAACTCAATGGGCTTTGGATGAGATCTTTAGTGGGCAGAAAACAAGCTCGCCATTTGCTGATATAAAAACTAGAGCTCAATAAGACGTGAAAATCCATAGTTCTTTGGGGAAGAGCAGATGTTTAACATCTAAATCTCTCTGGCATTCTTCCTGAAAAAGCCACAACCAAGGGGTATTCTCGACTCTCTCACCAGAGTCCCCCAGTGTTAGGCTGAGAACACGCAAAAAGCCTCTGTTTACTGTAACCTTTTTATTAAATTGAACCAATAAATAAAAACCTATTAGATTAATATAGCTTCCAAAAATCTGAAATGGTTAAAAAAGCATTTGTAATTAATAACACTTCTTGGATTAGCCCAGTGAAATATTTCACAAAGCGATAACTGGCAAAAAGCTCCTGTTTCTCTAAAGCAGTGACCTTTTTATTTGTTTAGAATACTTTACAACAATGGTCTGCTAGAGATCTGGAAAAAAAAGCAGGGCCTTTTTCTGCAACCGCATTCTTTGAGCTCCCATATCAAAACAGGAGGGTATGGCTGTAAATCACACATGCCCTAGGAAGAAACAGCAACATTCCCAACACACAGGGAAGTGCCAAAGGCTAGACGAAATATCCTAACAGAGAAGAAGACACTGTTCAGCTCCCAAACAAAACCAAAGTCAAGTCTGTTAGGCACTGATGTAGGCAGTCTCAGTGTTACTAAGTATTTTTAGTACAACATTGAAGATTTTTTATCCACTGGATATTAAATGGCTAAGTATTGCACCACCACTACTCCTTCCCCTAAAACAAAAGCAAATGTTGACACAAAGTTTTCTTCAGAAACATTTTCTTTAAATATTTCTTTTAGGAAAGTAGTTGCTACAGCTCTGCAAGAGCTCCTGTTCCTTCAGCCAAAAGGTTTGTCCCGAGCCCCCGGAGTGCAGGACTAATCCTGCATGCTTTGCACAGGTCTAAAACCACCTCAAAGCCTTCACAGGATAGATGCAAGCACAATTCAGGGGAAACCACCTGCATTTGTCACCTTCAGTTCGCACTTCTAGTAGAAGAACCCAGCTATAAAACCACTGCCCCAAATTAGCAGTTGCCAGACTAGCAGGAGATGCCACCAGGCAACTTCTACCAGCTTTAGAGGGGAATCATTGCCTAAAAACTGAATCCAACCCTTTTCACACTTACTCTGTTCAGCAGCAATGCAAAAAGAAGACAGATTGTTCCCTGGCCTTTGATCAAGTCTTTTTTAGGGATACACTGGAAAGAAGTGAAGCACAACAGTGTGACTTTATTTTTTTCCCCCTCTGTGACTCAGGAATTCTTTTGTTATTTCTCTAGACAAATGGGTTACTCAAAGAATTGTCCAAAATTATTCATGCACCCATATGAAATTGTCCAATTGCCTCCTAATATGGCAAAATCACAAGTGGAGAGAAAAGAAGGGAGCCTGTGGTCTACACCACTTTCAGTAACTTAAGAAAGAATAAGTTGATTCACAAAGCAGGACAACAAGCTAAGGAGGGACAGAAGAATGAGGGTCCGTAAAGCACAGTGCTGCCAACACGCTTAGCTTTTCCTCAGTTCCAAAATATTCCAGGTCTCCAGAGCTTTCAGCAGAAAAACTCATTCCTGGTGAAGAACAGCATTCAAGTATTTTAATGGTCACACCTGCACACACACACTTGGAGGTCCATTTCCTGCCTCACTATATACAAGCTCAGCAAGGCTCCTGATTTTTTAAATACTGCTCTCCAGACAGTATATTTACACTTCCTAAAAAACAAGACATACAAAACGATTAAAAAAAAAAACTTTAAATTTTCTTAAGTGTTGGTAGTTTAGGAAATTTCTATGATTTACAGTTAGGTAGCATGAGCTTACCAGGAAAAGAGCTATCTTTGCCAAGAGTTGGTTTTATAGTCAAACTGCCTCAGTTAGGCATCTTCAGGACGTTCTGCATGAGGAAGGTGGCAGCCGTCCAACCCACCGCACAGCACCCAGCAGGTAGCACCTTCCAGATGTGCTCGAGCATCTGCTGCTTCATCCCTGCAGCCACTCGGGGTTGCTGGGGAGCAGAGAGGCCCGGAGAAGGGCGGCCGGGTCCCCTGCTCGGCCCCGCTGCGGCCTCTGCCCGGTGGACGTTCATGTCCACATGGAACCAGCCCGTCCCCGGGCTCGGCGGGACAACGTGTGACCAAGGAGCCGTCCCCGGGCTCGGCAGGATAACGTGTGACCAAGGAGCCACACGTGGACTCGCAACTGCAAGGAACGGGAGGAGACCTCGGCTCCTGGCACCTGCTCTGCGGAGGAAACGGCATTTCTCACAGGTAGGTTTGCAAGAAAGAGTTTGACCACTACGTTGGAAGGAGAAAAAGAGGCTTCTTATTAACCTCTTCTGCATGCAGAGGACTATCTCAAAAGCCACCATTAAAAGCTCTGTCAGGAGCTGCAGTCACTGTGAGACTGCAAGTGGAAGTGGATCAAATCCTGTCGGATGTGACTCTGTCCCTGGCACCTGCCTACCAAGTTTTAAACTCTGCTAAGACACAGATGAAGGAAGAGTTTGAGGAGATGGAGGAAGAGATTGAGGACGTGGAAGAAGACGAAGCCTCCTGCTGCCCAGCTGCACTGGTCCAACCTCAGCATTGGCCATGCCCAGGATAAAAGATACAGCAAAACGTTCTTCATGAGTAGCTGTATGACTGGCACGAGCGTCTCTTCTCTTCTTGAAATTCCATGATGGGTGTTACCTTGTTTTCTTCAAGTTTACAAGACTGCTTCAAACTGAATTTTAAGTCCTTTCCTAATCATATGGGCAATATTCCTCCAACTGGTTAGTATTAATCAGCTTCCCTAGTTATAACATGGGAAATGATTTCAGTAGCATAGCTGCATTCAAGATAAAATAACTGGCATGTCTTAATATGGTTCACCCCTTATACTGTTCTAAAAAGGTCTTTCCTCCTAACTTAATTACTTGGAAGTGCCTGCAAACACAGCTCCCTCCAGCAAGCTGGACTTTAAAAATCCCTTGGACAACAGCCTGGTCATTCATGAGCCACATTCCTGGTACTCTGCAGGTTTTATCCTCATTTCTGATTGAGTTGGAGGCTTCTACTAACAACAGACGGAAAGATTTCTACATTGAGCCGATAGTCGAGACCCACAATTCTGCTCAATATTGAGCAGAAATATATGTGGATTGTATCTATTCTTATCCCCCAGCATTGCTCAATGTCAGGACCAATCTTCCAGCCAAAAGTGAAACATTTTCACTGCCAAATCTCAGCAGCTTTCCTTCTGGATTGTCCACAAAGGAGTTCACACAATAAAATGGGGCTTTCTGTGCTCCAGAGGAAGATGAGAAATCTGAGCCTTCCTTCAGCCTTTCTACACAAGAGTTTGTAAGAATTCAGAACCAACCACACAAACCAAGATAATTATCTTAAAATATTGGGGTAGGCTGACTCAGGGTGCTGTTGTTCTGCAGGAGAAGCAGCGCAATGCTCGGGGTGTTGGTTTGAGCTCTGGGAGCAATCCGGGACGCTCCATTTTGACGCTTTACACGTTGCTTTTGAGAAGCAGCAAGTTACCGTTTTTTCCTGTGGAGAAGCGCCATTTCCTTTAGCTGAACCGCTTTATGAGGGCAATAAAACACTGCAGGGCGGGGTGACAAACTGTCAGTAACTGAATAGCCACCCCTCCGCCCTGCGTGAAGTCACTGTGTCCCCGCAGGTTGGGCGGCCGGGCCGGCACCACCGCATCCTGCTGCGAGCTGGAGCTTAGGGGAGTACGGCAGGGAAACGGGGCAGGGCACGTGAAGAGACAAATCATCATAAATTTTGATGCAGGGGACCGGGAGCCACGTTCTCTAGCTACACTCCTGCCCATGGCTGCCATCAGCCCCGCTCAGTTAGCGCTTGGTTATTCTTAAAAAGCAAAATTTCATCAAAAAAATCACCAAAACCGATTTTTAACCCGTTCAGCTTTCTTGCAGAGTTTATAAATTTTTTTAAAAAAACCCCAAAAGTTCGTAATAAAACACGGAGCATTCTATTTAGGCAAGAAAGTTAATTTTATCCTCACTGTCTAATGAGATTAAATTCAATTTAGTCTCACAGCCCGAGAGAAATATTCTTCGGCCATAGATTTGTTTTGCAAATACATAGTTAAAAATGCTAGAGGAAAAAAAAAAGTCTTAAATCTGTGCAGAAGGCCTTAAAACAAGCCACACTGTCCTCCTCGCTTTATCATGCCACAAAAGCACGTCCCTGCCCCCTTCCAGCAGGGACTGATTTACTTCACTGAGGAATAGTTCTCAATGCAAGAATTTGAAGTTTGCTATTTTGGTCTCAAATAGTCGTTATGCTTGTAAGCATTTTGAAGGAAGAAATATTTTCACCTAATGTTTTTCAAGTTATAGAAAAATTAAATCATTTTTTGAGCTCAAATCCTTAAAAACACTGCTTATAAAATCACACAGAATTACTAAAGACTCATATTTGTAAAATATTAAACATTCATGGGGGGTGCAAAGAGACATAAGGTTTTGTTCTTAAAGGACTTACAATTATGAAGCTGCTCCCTGCTTAGTGCATCATGCGATCCCCTTTTTTAGAAATGAGAGAGGGAATGGTTCAAGTTAGTCTTGTAGCAATGTGACCACAACAAACTGAAACCCATAAATCTCTTTGTAAAAATAGGCCGTGTACTGTGATTAATAGACTTTATTGCAATTCCTGCAGAAGAAAATGTTTCTTTCCTAATATTTTTGAATGCAGGAATATCTCTTGCTTGCATTGAGATCAGCTGTGATGGTTTCAGTATGACAGTTGCCAGTAAAGTGGAAAATGCACTGCAACAACCCAAATCAAGCAAAGGCAACCCAGGTAGCTTAATAATCTCTAAGATTTTCCAATTTATAGATGCAGTATTGGATTCCCCACCTTCTTCAAATTAACAATTAAGTGAGGAATAGTTATAAGCAGCCTGGCCTCAAGCCCAGATCGTGCGTTTCCAACCTGACACTGGAAGTTCAGATTCATCATCATATTCTTAAATATATTAAGTGAGAATCCTGGCACAAAGACAGAAAATTGGTCTGGCAGAAGAAAATTGTCCCTTGCATGGCACGAGAGGGCCGGGTTTTGTTGCGTTATTGCCCGTGCGGCTTGTGGGGCTGCAGCTGGTGGCAGGTCACTGTCGAGCATTTCCTACATTGTACCCAGGCAAACTGGGGCCTCAGGCCATATTTGTTTCATGCCGTGTACGTCCTGCCCTGAATATGGAATTGTTCTCCCTCTGGGACGCTCTGTTATAATTAATTTCATATAAGTATTTCGCTAACGTTAGCATTTGTCATTACAGCACCCCTAGGAGTTGTTACAGTCTCTTCATCTTAATCTGATTTTGCAGATGGGAACCCAAAATGTCCTGGGTTTCTTCCCACAAAGCCTTGGCCAAGATCTTCATGAGGGCAGAAGAAAGGCTAAAGAAAAAAGCAAAGCTGCTGTCCAGTTGCAAACCCCTGAAGTTTACGCTCTTGGACCAGAACCTGAAGCTTTCCATGGGAAAAACGTCTTTCCTCAATGCTATTCTAGTTTAACCTAAACACACGCAGATCCCTCAGCACGAAGCATGTTTTTTGATCCAAAAGGCTAGTTTTGCAGAATTAAAAACTCAGGAAGTGCTGGGGATAATTATGATTAAAGTAGCTTGTCACTGCAGCCTGCAACTTAAGCCACAAAACAGTGACTTAGTGCTCGGGGGACACTAAGGGCACAGCTTCGCAAACGCTCAATGTCAAGACCAGTGTCGACTGCCATGGGAGCAGAGCAGCCCTCGTTGCTACTGTCTGTGCAGCAACCTGGGCTGGGGAAACAAATCCAGATGGAAAGGAGCCCTGCTTGGCCGCAGGGAAGGTGTCCTGGTGCCAGGACTACAGGACTGGACCAGGGAAAAGGCACGGCCTTCGAGCTTTTAGTAATTTCATTCTGTCTTCAACATGTTCAAGCTGTTTTCCATCTTATAAAGCCTTACTTTGCCATGCTTTTCCTCCTATGGATATCCTACTTTTCCTCCAAGTAGGCCAGCAAAGGCTAGGAGGAGAAAAATCTGCATTTTGTGTCCTCACTTCCCCTGCTTTTGGAAAGCTTTTCCCACAGAAGCTACCAGAGCAGCTCTAAGGAACAGTGAAGGCTGATGGAGTAGGAAGGTGTGCACCCAAAAGCACCTTGTAGCAGCACACGCTGCCCTGCCAGCCTATTGCTGCAGTTAAAGCTGGGCAGCTTTCTGCTGGCACTACGGCAAGCCTCAGCGCAACACAGAAAGCTCCCGTTTGGACAAGTAATCTGCTCTACTTTGCCACAGCAAAGGAAGTAGAGAAGGTAAAGTTGGTAAAAAGAAACCTTAAACTGCCCCCTGGAGCTGCTGGTTCCCAGGCTTCCCTTGAGCTGCTCGTTTTAGCATGACAGGGAAGCAGTGCACCTTCTCAAAGCATCCGTTTAAAAGCAGTATGCGGAGCAAGCAGTGGCTTCAGACAGCTTCATCAGCTGATTTCCAGAGAAGATCCCTGCTCAAACCAGCAGTGGAAAATTGAAGTGTCAGCCCATGCCTTGTTTTTTCCCAAGCCACAGTGGGGACTCAGTCTCCTGGTCCCCACGTGCACGTAACTATTCCAGCCTTTGCCCCTGCAGGGTCTGTCACATGAAGCTGCTTTGGACACGACCACTGCAAGGGGTGAAGTCCTGCCCGAACCGGCCAGCGCGGAGCCAAGGTTTTATGAAAATTGCAAGCTCTTTAATTAAAAATCTGCCAATCAATAATCGCTCCCATATATACATAGCATTGGTTTAATTAAACTAGTTGGTTCTCGTCTTTCCACAGCAATCAATGAAGACCATTTTCATTGGTTAACCCAACAGCAGTCTGGCTTTTCAGATCTTAGAACACCATGGAAGCACCGAGCAAGCAAGGTGGTATGTATACGGAGGGGCAACACCACGTTTTCCATGCATGGAAATGCAGGTTTTCTATGCCTTTAATCTGAAGCCCAGTTTGTTTTCCAAAAAAAGCCCTTCTGAAAATAACTATGAGCCATAATATTTTCAGAGATTTTGGTTTTCTTTTTTAAGAACACCGGGCACAAGAGCTTATCAAAGCCAAGTACTTACTCTTTTTTGCCACAAGGCAGACACCAGAAGAGACCAACCTCCAAACACAAACTCACAAAAAGTGAGTTGCATTTTTCGTTAAGAAAATAACCTCATGAGGGTGTGTATTTTCATATGTTCATTTTCATATGTTCGTTTTTATAAGCAGAATTCTTGCCCAGCACGTATCAGAGGTTGCAGGCTTCAAGACAGAAGCAAACTCCCCAAGCTGACCCAGCAGCAAAGGCTTTCGGAGAGGGTTTTAAATCCAGGACAGCAAGGGAATGACAACTTTGCAACATCATCCTGCTGCGGGGGAAAAGAGCTGACAAGTCTGATAACGGGAGCGGGAAGAAGAAAGTGCGCGGGAGCCGTTGCCTGCAAGCCGAGCGGCATGCATGCTGCAACCTGCCTCCATAAACCCGTGTTTTACAAGCCTTTAGAAACCAGGAACCACCAGTGATTTTAAGCAACAAGTTTGACTCAAGCGGCTCCATCCAAGCACTGTCAAGACAATTCATTCAACAATCCGCATAATTTTCTGTGTTTCAAAACAAACTTGTATTTTATTTTAGGCCTGAACACTTCCCCTCTCCCAACACCCCGTATTGGACGATATTTCTATCAAGAGCTGCTGTTTCCCAAACTGCCTCCCAGTGTTACAGATTAAGTCCCGATACCTTGGGAGAAACGCACTTAGCTCTTGGAAAGGAGAGGCAGGAAGGAAAGGAGGTTAAAGCACTGCATTAGAGCGGGTAGAAAACCTGTCAGCATGCAAAAAAGCAGCTTACGCTCCACTAGAAATTTCCTCCGGGCACTCAGAGCACAGTTACAACAGCCAGATAGGAATACAACTATTTCCATAGAGCTGGGTTTCTTGGCATTTAAAATATTAGATTTCAAAGCTGACCTGGAATTAGCTTCACAGATAAACAAAGCAAATTAAAATAGTTTCATGTGAAGTCACCAAGTTTAAATACACCTGCCTTAACTGGCCATGTTCACAGTACAGACCAAGTGTGGATAAATCTGGCTGCTGCAGAAGTAAATAAATGCCTCAGTAGCCAGGATCATTCCGTATCATATGCTTAGAAACCACTGCTGTCCAAGCTCACAGCTTAAGTGGCATTAAATAGGCAGCTTTTCACGGCATTAACTGTTAGTGCAAGCCAGTCTGACACAAATACATATTTAGAGAGCATCAGCTTTTCTACCCAGCCATGAAGCACTGGAATCCCGTCGTGGAGCCGTAGCTCATTAGCCTGTGCTATAAACATATTTCCAGCAGGCTCAATTCTGTACCAAAATAAACAGAGGCATTAAAAGCAGCTCTGCATTTTTAAAGGGCCCAAGGAAGGACAAAACCAGGCTTGCACACAGTGTGTTCTTTTCTAATTATGCAAACAGGTGATGTGAGAGCTAATCTATATTTGAGTTGAAAGAGCATATTTCACGAGCATATTAACAAGTGTTTACGGGATATGCATCCTGCATCCTTATGTACCATCCTCAGCCATCAGGTCAGGCTTTCTGAGCCTTCCCCCCTCTGGATATTGCCTCCGTACACAATCTCCTCTCTTCTTCAAAAATATTATCTCGTTCCTCTAGAAAAACCCTTCCTCCAATTTCCCCTCATTTCCCCTAACAAGCAAACACAGGAAAAGATACCTGAGGCCTGGCTGAACAGTTTTCCCTGGCAGATTGCAAGCCCGGAGGTCTGTCCAGATGTAACTGTTGAATTTGCATGGAAATTGTCCCCTCAGTAGGACAGGAGCTCATGGTTTCTTCCCCATGTTCAAGCAACATGTTTCTTTTATTGTATTAGAGATTTCATTGCCCTTATTGAGCTTGATAGAAATGGATAATGGATTTAAAAGTTAAGGATGGAAGGAATGAACAGATGGACTAATATAATCAAGCCTCATTTCTCTAGGAAGCCAGGCTAAAAATAGTGAAAGCTTTAAAAAAAAAAAAAATTCCCTGAATGCCATAGCAGACTTTCCCCAGATCCCTGGATGATCTAGAGCTTGTGGAGAAGTTATTTTCAGCAGGTATTTATGCTTACATAGTGAGTCTGGCTAGAGAGTTTATTCATTTAAATATGCTAGCGAGTGAAGGTAAACCCTTTATATCCCAACCGTATCACGAGGAAGAGCAGCAAAGTGGGGGAAGACAATTAAAACATCACTGCTTGGCATTCTCTGTACATGAGGAGGAAAAAAGCCTCGTGGACCAAGATGAGCACTGGTAGATGGACATAGGGCACCTGCGCTCCAGCAGGGCAGAGCAGTTTGCTGTCACATCCACCCAGCACGCGCAACGCATGGAGGTGTCACCCCTCGACAGCTGGAACATGGGCAAAGGCCATTGCGACTACTGAAGGTTTCAGGTCAGCAAAAGAAAAACTGTGAAATAGTCCCAAGCTTTAGTGTTTCTTGAACCTCCATTTTTCATGGACCTCTTGACCAAATCACTTTTGCTGGCATTAACAGAAGATTATCATCACTTCTTGTCCATTTGAGCATGCTCAACTCCAGGAGTTTGGTCCAATTGCTGAAGTTACTCAAACTTACCCCCAAAAAAACTGGATTATAGGTTGTATATTTTGCCTCCCTGCTACCTGTTGCATGCAGCCTGCACTCCTTTAAGCTCCTCTGTTGCCCTGAGAAGGGAAGCAGACAGTCTTTGGTCTAAAGATCTCAGCTTTGTAACCAAAACCAAGCATTAAACATACACTAAAACCAAAAGCAAAGCTCATCACGTTTTCCATGAAGTTTGCAAGAATGACTTGTCTTTTAAACAGCAAGTCACAATAAATGCATTTAGAAGCTTTGAGGTAAGGAAATACAAGAGTTCATGGAGGTTTCAAGCGGCGGTTCAGGGGAGGTCAGCGTCACCATCAGCTTTGGATGCCTGAGAACTGCTGCACGTTTGAGCCTTGCAGGTGAATGCAGCTCCCCGCGCGCGCTCGGCCGGGCCGCGACCAGGCACAGGAGCTGCCCAGGAATCCGCACAAAGGAAGACACTTGAGTCACGTCTGAAGAAGTCACATTGACATGACTCACTGAACCACAACGGCAACGTTTCAGGGATTTTCAGAACTCAGAGTGAGCCATCCCTGCGTGCTCACATTAGCCAATTTTCCTGAAGACAGGGTTTGTTAAGAGCAACAAAATAAATAAGCAGCTCATAAACAGAAAGGTTAACAAAAAGCTGATTTTCTCTCACCTTCTCTGACTGGCCTTGGCGCAACAGCTGGGGAGGATGAAGGTCAAAATGGCTTTTTCGGTATCATTAACGTTTCTTGGTCAGTCTCCTTTTCTTGCATATAAAGATCCATACAATTGTAGGACTATCTTCCTTACTGATAACCTTACATATCTAATGCCCTTCTCCCCAGAGTGCTCTCAACCAGATTCTTTTTATGTTGAAAAATCTCACTAGAAGACAGCATATAAAGATCCATACAATTGTAGGACTATCTTCCTTACTGATAACCTCACACATCTAATGCCCTTCTCCCCAGAGGGCTCCCAACCATATATTCTCTATACGTTGGAAAATCTCACTAGAAGACATACTTGTGGATTAAGAGCCTGGAAGGGGGATTTTCCCACCATGACTTATGCAGGGCTGCAGCCAGCCCAGTGACCCAGTGTCACCCCAACATGCAGCCCAGTCCTCTCGCAGAGCCTGGTTCTAAAATGTGAGCCCTGCCTTGGTGACTCCAGAGCTAACGTTGCATAAACCCTCGAGGCGAGGAAAAGTGCAGGAAAAGCAGCTTGCGACACGGGCTCTGCCCTCCCAAACTTTCAAAAAAAAAAAAAAAAAAAGACTCCAGGCTATTGTATTTACTTCCATAACTGCTGCCAATCATCTGCTAAAGTTGGAGACATCGCACAGAAGGCAAAAATAGTCCAAAAAAAAAAAAAAAAAAAAAAAAAAACTGAACTACTTTAATGAAGACACTGGACTGTAAAAGAATTCAGGAAAAGGAGGAGGAGTGAGGAAGAAAAATAAAAGGGCGAAAAAGCTAAAAAGGAATTTATTTTGAAGACTATAGCATTTCAGTGCTGTTGACCATAAAATTAACAAAAGTAACAGAAAAAAATGCTATATTTAAACATCATCTTCCCTTGATAATACGGAACAGCATCATATGTTGCAATAACATGTTTTCCCTGATCATTTCTTGTCTTTTTGGCACTTCGCTGACACGCTTTGCTAAGTGTTAATTAAAAAAAGAATCAAATCAACATGACAAATTGGATAGACTTGTGCCCTCCAAACAGTCTCTTCTGACCACTAATCTGCGGAGCTGGGGCTGCGCCAATCCCGAGGAATCCGTGGAGAGCTTCCAAGGAGCTGTCATCGCAGCGGGACGCGGGCCCTGAGAGAGCCGTCAGCGGCGGGGGGGGCCGCGACACCCGGCTGGCACCGGGAGAGGCTGCTCAACGGTGCCCAAATCTTCCTCCTTCCAGGCTCATCCAAAACGGGAGATGGGCACTTTATTCCCAGTTATGTATTTAATGTGGAATGCACCTAAGCCCCACTAACGTCGGCACGTAAGCTGGTTTTTGGATTGTCGCATTGCTGGGGAATGAACAGGAACTTCTGACTGGCCGTAGCTACGGCACACAAATAGTTTTAACATGTTTTGTACTTACTCAATAAAAAACAGAGACCTCTGGCTCTTCACAGGCTTAGAGAAACCCATAATGGAAGAGACCTGAACATGCAGCATCTCCTTTTAGGAATACGGGAATCCTGATTTTGTTTCTTGCTATTTTCTGCATGAAACAAAGAATTTCAGATTTCAAATATATGACCTCATTTTAAGCATGAGAAGTGGAGCAGCAGTGCATAATCCTCTGCTCATTTAGTGATTATAAGAGGCAATTTCCAAGATGTAGTTAAATAAGCACAGAAAGAAAACTAATCTGCACGCAGTGTATTAATAACACGTTAAGAATTCTGTGTCGCTCTACTGATTTTTGACAACTTCCTGCCTTCTAGACAGGTACCAGACAGGGCTCCTATAGCACAGAGTGAAAATCCGCAGGGATTATTCTGAGTGTCCCTTGATGCACCTGCCCTCCAACAGCCTTCGAGATAAAGGTGAAACTAGGAATGTGATGGTTAAGTGTTTTTACACCCCTGGGGAAAAAAATACCATGTTCTGTGCCACTGCCTTGGGAATTCAGAGCATCTCTTATCTAAGGAAGAGGCTACAGAGTGGTAAGAGATTTAATTTAGCAGCACACAAAGATGGAGGGGAAAAAGCTGAAAGAAGAAATCCTTGCCCATTGCAAGATTAATTCAAACAGCAGTAGATTCTACACTCCTGCCTTTCCATCCCGACCCCACACCCATTTACATGAGGGCAGAGAGGCAACTTTGTCTTGAGTTTCTTCCAAAAGAGCTAGTTCAGCTTGAATCACCATTTTCTAAACGCAAAAAGCCAGCACGACCTGTTTCTAGACCATCACCCTGCAGAAAGGGCTGTTCAAGAGGACTGACTTAGACTTTCTAACTTTCAGGAAGCACCAAGTTCAGAACTGACCAGTGCTCAAAGAAAAAAATAGTGAAGCTGTTTAAGAATTACAGACACCTAAAGAGTTTACAGATATCTAAACCCCATCTTTGGGTGATGGTGGAGGATGGCAGAAGCAGCTGGAGGGAGCCAGGCAGCCCAGAGGACCAGCAACTCACAGAGGTTCAAGTCAAGCATGCAACCACCTGGGTACCTAGGAATAGCCATCTTGCAACAAGATTCGAATCGATACATAGGGAGAGCAGAATCAGGTTTAAACTTTGGTAATTCTTATACATCTTCACCAGTAGGCACAATAAAGGCATGATCTACTGAGCAAGAAGGGAAAATTGGGAGACAATTCTGAATCAGATGCTGACCGTCCAATTGATCATCTCAGCATAACTATAAACCCTTTTCCTCAAAATACCTTTTCCTCATTTGCAAAGCAGTTAAAAAGAAGCCCTGTCACGTGCAATGAGGAGCATTTCACCCCAGGCAGGAGGGCTCCTTCAAACCAGACCCAGTTCTGCCACAGAAGAGACTGTCTAGTTAGCAGATTGCTGGGCATCTTTGTTCTTAATGACCAGGCCCAATTCTGCTTCTTTTTCTGGATCAGATAAATTCACAGATTAACATTACAGAGCTCCTTAATGAGGAACAAGACAGAAACCTCTAATCTAGAAAATCCTCTTGCTTCCAGAGCATTGCACAGCCCCAAATTCACAACCTTCCTACATCCACTGAGGGAGGAATTAAAAAAACCTAGAAAGTAAATGCCGAGACGAGAGTTGGCTCAGAAGTGCATTTCTCATTTTATCAGATATGAATTATAAATCAAGCGCAGCAGGCTAGCGAAGGAAACATTAATTTTTCAGCTCTCGAGCCGCAGACGCCGTGTTCAGCTCGAGCCGGTCGGCGCCCGGTGCCGGCCGCCAGCGAGGCTTTGGCATGGGCACTGCCCTTTTGGTGCGGATTAACACCTTAAAGCAGCAAAGTTTTCCTGCAAGTGCAAGGCTTGTGTTGAGGACGGCTCAATCGGACGTTAGGCTGAGAAGTAGCTCCGGGATAAACCTTCTCTAGGAGCTGTGTGCCCAGCTGAGCCCTGGCCCCACAGGGCACCAGCCCGTACATGCAGCGCCACCAAAGCAGCCATACATGGGCCGTGCTGGTCTCCGTGCCTCAGTTTCCCTGGGCAAGAGACAGGGCAATAACGTTGCCTTCGCATTCATGGACTGGAGGCCCGAAGCAGCAGGGCAGGCTGCCAGCCAAGGAGCCAGCGCACGGGTTGTCCTGCCAGCTGCCAATGTGAGAAACAGCCCTGGAGTACAGAAAATCCCGTGCTTAAGGCAGCAGAAGGATTAAGCAATTTGCCAGGGAGATGAGAGAGCTTTCTGCAGAGCTAGGACCTCAAGAGAGCAGGCGGCCCTGCTAACAGCTCTAACCACAAAAGCACCTGCCTTTGAACGCAGGCACACGCACGTGTCCGAGTGTTTCTCTGGCTCCTTACCCCTCACAGCTTTGCCCTCTGACGGAGCAGGAGCTTCTCCTTGCTAGCAAGGAGCATCCAGGAGCTCCGACGTGACCAGGCATTGCCCCTCCACGGGCAGATTCGCTGCCACATGTAGGACTGCAGCTCTTCTTCCTTGCAATGCATCCATCAAAAGCCAATTCCTGAGGATCCGGAGAAGATAACGTGACCAGACACAGCTCTTACCAAGGAACCAACCTTCTCCCCATGCCACATCCTTCTCCGCCCCTGCTTCCCAGGAGCATCTCACAGCTGGATTTTTATTCCCACCTTTAACTCCACTAACACGGAGTAACATGGGCAGCGCTTGCGGCAGAGCCCGGCCAGGTCGGAAGTTTCCGCTCTGCACTTAAAACCTCACATTTACTTATGGTGCTTTAAGGGCCACACCCAGCAAATCCTGTTGTTCTAATCCGGTCTTGTTTTTGCAGTTGGAAATTTAAGTGGCAAATACTGACGCCCTTTGCTGGGGAGAACGTGCCTGTGGATGCTGGGTCAACCTCAGCACACAAAACGGAGGTTTCCTCATCAAATTCAGCCCTTTGCTACCTCCTTTTTTGGCTCGTGCCACGTATCCCCAAGCAGCCATTTTAGGTGCAGAATTACCCGAGTGCAGAAATACCAGGATACTAATTGATGAAAACATTACCAGTTCCTGTTGTTTTGCTCCAGAATACTTGTTAGCCACTTACACAAAATGCAACACGTGCAAAGCTGCCCTGCTCCTGTACCAGTCACATCAAGAGCTGCAGATGGAGGCTGACACTTTGCACAAAGTTGTTCCAAACGCATTTAGTGTGAGAACCATCTCTAGAGCTGTATTGCTACATAGACTTTCACTCCAGCCTCTGCAGCATAATTAGCATTCAGTGCTAAAATAGTTAAAGAATATGATGAGCTGCAATGACCCTGTGAATGAAGATGCTAAATTATAAATGTATTATATAACTAATGCATAACTATATTATGCTGCAACAGGGTTGGCACACGCGCCCTGTTGCTGTTACAGCTCTATGTATAGCAGTTTGGGCTCATTTGTACACATTTCTCAAACAGTTCTTAGCACTTCAGTCAGGTACCCGATCAGCTGCAGAAGGTGGAACTGAAGATCAGGAAGAAATAGAACAACCTAGAGAAGACCAATTAAAACAAAACAACGCAAACAAAAACCAGCCCCACCGTGTTATAGGGAGCTTTGCCCACGTGATGCTGCCCATGCCAATGTCACCAAGAGCCTCTTCCATCCCTGTGGCGCCCAGGACACCAGCCGAGGCGGTGGAGCGGCTCCGGAGGGCTGTCCAGCCGGGAGCCTCCTGCGGCCATCACCGGGTCAGCGCGTTTTGGGAGCGCTCTCTACTCCATGAAAATAACCCCCAGAAGTGATTGAAACAGAACTGTCTGCAAAGGGAAGGAAAAAGCCTTTTTCCAGAAGAAAACACCTGCCTCCTACCGCTGACGGGGACCCGGGCAGCCAGGAGAGCTTCAGGCCCAACCTTTCCCTTTGCAAAGCATTTTCATAACTGACCTATGTTTATATGCAAATTATGCCTGTTCATATACTTATTCCCAGCACCGTACTTAAAATTGTTTTGATGTAGATATTACACTGGATTATTTCCCTGAAGACCTGATAGGGAGCTAATGTAAATGCCAATTTGGCTTTAAGGTTCCTGGGAGAGTAAGACAGGGTCTAACTTTATTTATGGAAGCTCTTCCGTATTTAAGCAGTTTCAAGCTTGCTTTGTTAGGCTCCAACTTAAAAATAGTTCATACAAGAATATTCTGCAATCAGTTTATCCCAAATGGGTACAGGGAGAGCCCTCATCTCCGAGCTGCACGTACAAGCCTTATTCCAAGCAGTTAGTTGACCTCTCTGAGCTCCTCACCTTTCCCCCAAAACGATGACATTCTTATATGTGCTTGACAAAAACGTGTATTTATAGTACTCCTGCCTTCACACTGCCTGCCTTGCTCTATAAATTCATTATTGCCTTGCACGAAGGGCAGCACTTCCTAATTATGAGATTTCATACAATATTAAAGCACACAACAAAATGATTCACACGTACTTGGCGAGCAGCTGCTCTGGTGCTCAGCTTCAGGTCCAAAATGCGAGAGATTTTCTGCCTCGGCTCCTGGCTCCGCTGTCCCATGTTACTGGATATCGCAGTGCACAGCAGCAGAACACAGATATTTCATAATGATTTTGCATTTGAAGTCTACAAACTCTGCCTTTGCACTTTCACAAATAGAGCGCCATGGTAACCTCAGCAATAGCTGAGTGCAGGTTGCTGTAAGGTTTATTCCTTAATACCCATCCCTAGAAAAAGATTCAAGTAAGGTCTGCATAACAGAGTTCAGCTTTCTCCAACACAGAGGCAACCTCTGACCTTAAGTTTTAGGCACTTTAGACACCCTGGCAGCAAATCTAGCCATACTGCATGAGCAGTTGCAGAAGACTAATTAATCCTCTTTCTGGACACAGCTTACTGGCTAAAGATTTATGGAAACTAGAATCAAAATTTCCATTAAAAAAAGCCCCAGCATTACTATTTCAGCCCCATGAGTCCCAATGACACACACGATCACCTAACAGCAGTCGCTACCAGCGCAGCCAAACTGAACACTGTCCTTTGCTTAGTAAGAAGGGAGTTAACATGTATTGGCTCAAATCAAAGGTCAGGAAATCAGTTTTCCACTTTTGCACTGATTATACAAGTACATCACTGCTTCGGCTTTCAAGATGCTTCCCCCGCTCCACTACACATCTATTTCATGCTCTAAAGTAGCTTATACCCCCATACTACTGTATTTCACACATCACTTGGTGCAAGCTAAACAAAACTCCCGGTGAGTAGTCAGCAACTGCCCTAGGTAGATGAACCTCAATATCAAAGCTGCACCAAGCCCGTCCGCACCGCAGCTGAAGCTGTTTTATGTTTTGAGCAGTAGCATCCCTCAGTTTATATTGCTCAAAACAAATGAGCCTGCTCCCATGCTGTTCGAGCACAGAGACTGTTGCTATTTTTAAGAGGATACATGTGCGGCATACTTGGACAAACATGGATCGTGTTTAAATTAGTATCTCGAAAAAGACCTTAAACAAAAATAGAAGAGCCTTTTCATGCATCCCATACAAAGACGGGGCAGCTCAGCCGGAGCTAATTGCGACCGCCTTTCATTAGAGGAGGGCGGGAGAGGCGTAAATCACACCGGCTGCAGCTGCGGATGGCCAACGTGCAGGAATAACTTCGGTGCATTAGCTATTCTGCTGGTAAAACTGCATCTACAATTAGCATTCAAACGCCACTGCGATGGCTGTGCACCCTACAGCTGGGGATATTTAGCTATTTATTGCCATCAATGCAGGAAAGATCCTTAAAGCCATTCCTACCTCCCTCTGCCAACCTGCAGGAGGACAGAGCACTCCTTTTGATCACGAACTTCTCTATAAGAATGATCTTCTCTATAAGATCTCTAATGATCTTCTCTATAAGAACTGATTTTAACGACTTTCAGAAGTGTCCTGTGTTGCCAGCTCTGCTGGTCCCTGTGGCACTGAAGACGATGGAATCTACTGCCTGACAGCTGCAAAACTGAGCTCTGTTCCACCATAAAGAAGTGACTTCCCACATTTCAGTTAGAGAGACCTTCCTGTTGAGATTGCCTCTATCTCATCTCCCAACAGTTATGTATCTACATTGTCTTCACAAAAATTATACGCATAGATGAAACTGCCACAGTTTAAGAGAAGGACATGACTTTGCCACAACAAGAATAAACATTTTTCAAAGCCTCACAGACAGGACAAGGCCTTAGGTCAGTCCAGAAAGCCCGACCTTTTCCACATTCAGTCTTTTCTCTTTGCAAGCAGAGTGGAAAGGGACTACCTGCCATTAAATTTTCCATTTAAGATGGAAAATATTTAAGCATCTCAATAAGCTAACCTTCTGAGTTTTGCATTTTTTAAGTATTTGGCTTTTCTTCCCACAAAATTGCACTGCTTGAATTCCCTGTGAAGATAGTTTTGAAATTCATTTAAATAAACTGATGTACACTATTTCTGTACACCCACTCTCCTCCATGCAGCGTGATCCATATGGCTATCACCGTACGAGTATTTTGTGAAGCTTCCCTCAACTAATCTTAATGATTTATTCGTTTGACTCATATAAAGAAATAAACAAACAAACAGAGAGAGTTGATAGTGTTAAGTGGTGAAGAGCATTTAAAGCTCAAGACAATATGTTCTTTTTCCACACCTGGCATCCCTAGGGTCAAAGGCAACCTTGGAAGGGCTGGAAGCAGACAAGGCAGATGAGCTTCTACAGAACGTCTGTAATATACACTTAAAATCACGTTTTACTACTTGTTCCAACTGAAATGAGAGCACTGACCTGCTGGAGGGGAGCAGTTGAACATCTGCAACCAGAGCTTGCTGAAGCTCTTAACCTGCTTTAGGTAAGAACACAATCTTTGGATACAAATCAAATTTGCAAATGCCATAATGACCCTCTGTTAAGTTGGGTCAGTCACTAGCAAAAGTTTTCTTCCCTTGTGATCTGTGAACACAGAAGTCATGGGAAGATGAGCTCTGAAAGACAGTTCAGGAATTTGAAGGACACAATTACACTTCCATTAATTACCAGCCAGAATATTTGCTATAATTTCAAATTTTAAAATTCTATTCTGTATTTATTTTAATGCTATTCATGTCAGCATCATATAATTCTGGGGAGGTGGAGTTAATTCATAAGAAATGCATTTATCATAATAAAAATGCATCCGAACGAACACACAGCTACACTATATCTTCAAGCCATTGCAAAAACAGCAGGACTTCCCCATTCATGGAATGCAGTAACAGGATATAGTGGTGTGCAGGGAGTGCAAAATGAAATTTAAACCTCCACGCAGGAGGCCGAGCTCTCCCTCTTGACAGGACGAGTAGCCCTGCAGCCAAGTACAGTCTGGCCGCTGTTCTGCCCTGATCCTCCCTCACCAGCTGAAGAGCCAGGATCCAGCCTGGTCGAGGCTTTCCCTATTTTCTTGCCGTTCCCCCTGAGTTCAGCTTCTCCTTTACACCCGTCTATCATTCCTCAGATATTTCCCGAGAGCTGCTGCTATTAAATTCCCATGTCGCAGACTGCATTGGCCTCCCAGTCGCATATATCTGGGGCAGAGACCCACGATTACATCCCAGTACCACTTCTATGAACAGACTTATGCTCAGTATTCACTAAATGAGTTTTCATTTTCCTGGTGCTTTGACTTCACCCAGAAAATTACCCATTTGATTACCCCAGTTAAGGGAACAATGTACAACACAACAACATGCTGCTACAGAACACATCTTTGCTGTTTCCCATTACATCAAAGAACTAGTGGCACCTGTACTTTTGTTATTAACCCCATGTTTCTACCATATGCTATAGATGCTCAGGTAACACACACTACAAAAAGTACAGCCTTGAAATGAGTATTAGTAGAAATTCATAGTCTACAATATTCAGCAAAGGGATGAAGAAATTCATTTTCCCATTACTAAAATGTGCCATAGTGTTTCCTTTAAGCTAAAGTTTTTCCTTACATTTCAAGCTCTGAAATCTATAGATGCAGGTATTGTAGCTGCTAAACCAAAATTCACAAGTTCAGGTTAATCACTGCTAAACAAATAATTTATAAAACTTAGGAGAATTATGAGGTCCAGCACGGTTATTCGCTATGGGAAGTTACGCATTACAGCATTACACTTGGAGATGACTAGGCTGCATGGTGTATTAATACTGCAGTTATGCAACCTCAGATAAAGTGGGAAGTTCACAAGAACCTGGGTGAACGCATTAGAATTTACATCACAGCAGCCTGTGGTCCAAGCCATAAAAACACAGACTTCACTGAAATGGTCTACATCATTATTGTTACCAAAAAGCATTATAAGAAAAGTGAAGAAAAAAAGAGATTTGGAAGAAATCAGTTCAGGTCTGCAACAGCTGAATGAGTCTGAATTTGTGGAATGCTAAACAGATCTGGTCCTTCCTTCATTATGCCTCCATTTGATTTCCACACATAAGTAAATTAAGCTAATCATTCTGTATAACATTATTTACACATTCCTCCATAGTGCTTAGAGTTACCGCTTGTTTATTCTCCCAGGGTGACAGATTAGACCACCTACTCCTCTGCCTGCGCTTACCCTGAAGGGAACACACATGGAGACCTGAGAGTCTGCAGAACAACTCCAATTTGGTGCCTTTCCAGGCAACACTCTGGATTGCTAAACAGTTAAGTTCCCCCTCATAAAACCAGATGGAATAGACCAGGGATACAGTGACTCCGAAACAGTTAACAGAGCAAAAAGAATAAAGCGGAATTGATAGAGGAATTTTCCCAGATTAAAAGAGTACTGCTGACCAACACCACCATGAATTAATAGTGCACACTGTGTGTTTCTAACAGACTTTCTGCGCTGCTTTTAGCAAACTGTTTGGACAAAAGCTAAAAATAAAGACTACATTGCTAAAAAGCTAACCCTGCCCTTCAAGTTCAAAGGCCTTTTCATCAGGCTGATGACACTTACACCATGTGGCTTGAGCCCACAAACATGTCTGGGGGGAAAGCCCAGTCACAGCCTCCATTTTGCATGGAAATTACTCAGAAAAGCTTGCAGTACCCAGGGAGGATATATGTTTTTTGTAGTAAGTGATTTAAAGTAATCATTCAAATTTTCCATATATATAATATATATATAAATCATTATTCAGCTCTACAGCAGTGAGTTTGTGCCACCTAGTTGATCTATACCCAGATTTTGATAGGCGAGCCCCATCCATTGATTAGTTTTGTGTAGTTACACACAGGTAAGCTCATTAACAAGCACAGCAGTTAAGCACTAAGGTGCTTAACATCATATACATAGAAATAATGAAAACATAGCCAGATCTTCATCTGATCACATGTGTGTGTTATGACTGGCATAACATGGATTGCATTAATAATATTGCTTAAAGCAATTTTAAGCCAGTGCCTACAGAGCGAAAGAGATAGAAATGCTCAGGAATAGAAAACAGACCACCGCAAAAGACGCTTCAATCTTCTGT
>NW_010588979.1:210913-226208 GCF_000705375.1 Tinamus guttatus | reverse complement strand
GTAGAACCGCGGGGGGCCCCAGCCCCGCTGCGGGGGCCGCCGCCACGGCCGCCAGGTCTACCCCAGCCTCGGCCAGCGATCCGAATACACACACCGCCTTGTTTTATATCTATATCGGTCCTGTATACGTATGTATGTGTATATTTAGGTTGAGTTTTATGAGGGTCTTTAGAAGACACTGGGAAATGAAAGCCCTTGTAGCAGTTCCTCATAAAGCCTTGCCCAGCACCACAAGGTGCAGCAGGGCCCCGCGCCCAGCGCTAGGACCCCAGTGATCCCCAAGGAGTCTCTCCCGCAGGGCCGGGCCTGCCCCGAGCGCAGGGCTCGTTGGGTCACAGAAGCACCAAGGCTTAGCATCCAGAGGGGTTTTCTGCAGCTATGCTGAAATCCACAGTGGAATTCAGAACACTGTGGTGTTCTGTTGGGTTTAATTAATCTAAGGACAAGTAACCAAGTGCAAATATAGCTGAAATTCCTTCACACTCTGTTCTGCTGTTTAACACTGTTCATCCCTTCCCACCAAGAGGCAGACATAAGGTAAGGGCTCAGAAAGTTCCCTCATTCAGCGCTCCAAAACAAGCGCTGGGGGAAGAGCTCCCTCTGCTCACGCTAAGAGGTCATGGTCTCCATCAGGAGCCAACCAGCACCTCAGATGGGAGGAAGGTTCAAGGTTCAACTCCCAGTTTGAGAGCAAGACCAGGAGGCGCTCCTCCTTGTTCCCTCCCTGTTGCCTTCTCTGTCTTTTGGGTAGTTCCTCAGGCTGCAGCTGCCAGCATGCAGATAGAATAACCACAACACTAGACAAAACGCCACTTCTGCGGGTTCTGTTGGCTGTTCTTATAAGTGAACTTACCTATAAGGTAAATGGCCCCTGGAAGGTATATGATGTTCCAAGCCTGCTCCAAGAAGAAATTAGCATTCTCCATATTCAGTGCCTAGCTGAGCTCTACAATCCTAGAGGCATTAGGCACAGAGCAAGTAAAGCCCAACCAAACTGGAAGTGAGGATTCTCAGCTTTGCAAAAATTGCAATAAAACTGCGAGCATCAGCTTTATTATAAGCAAATGCAGCAAATTCCACCCTGAGGGCATATAGTTATGTGAAATCTCAGCTTTTGCTAATAAATCCCCCTCCAAACACACACACACAAAAGTATTCTCTAGCCCTCTGAGAATAACTTTAAAAAATTCACATTTTATCCTGAAGGCACAAAGCCAAAAAGGCTACTTAAATGAACTCCAGACTCCTCAGGTTTTTGAGGAAAGAGAAGGACAACTACTTAATTTTGAATGCTTGGGGGGACACTGTTTCCTATGCTTCACTACTCCTTTTTAGGCTTGTTTATTGAAATAAATGATTCTTAAAAATCCCTGTAACTAATAAAAAGGTCAGCAACTTCACACACAATCAGACATCGCACAGTAACCTGGAAGCCCTCTGCTGCATACACACCAGCGGACCAGGGTAGATCAGAAGTGCGCTTCTGAAGCACATGTCCTAGTTAGGCATTTTAACAACACATCTAATTCTCCCCAAACACCCTGCAGTTCAGCTCTATTTCCCCAACACAGGCATAGCCCATCATTTCCATCAGTTCAAGGCCTTTCCTCCTCCCCATTCAAGCAACATCCTTGATGAATTTCACAGTAGCAAACAGAATATCAACTATTTTTGAACTACAAAATGTTGTCAAAAAAAATCACAGACTATTTAGATACAGTTTATGGAGCTTGTTTGGCATTCTCTAAGGGACAGTAAGAGTTTTACTCAACTGCATTTCATGGAGCTTAAAATATATTAAAGGACTTATTTTCCAGTTTAAATGGCTGCCAGATCTGCGTTTTTGGGACAGACACTCCAGTTTCCTTTCTAGGTCAACGGAAGCATCCTGTCAACTTAGTAGCAGAAGCTGGGCAGCTCCAAGATCTCCCCAAGAACATTAATGTACACATCTGGAGGTTGGTGGCTTATTTTACTCTTGCTCTTTCTAAAGATAAAGCATTTATGAGTAGCAACAAGGCAGCAAAGACAGTAATGACCTGCAAGGTGAGCACAGGCATCACTCTTAAAATTCTAAATAATTAAAGTACAATCTGTAGCTTTAAAAGTTAAGTTTATCTCCACTTGAATTTATGTTATACAAAATGGGAGCTCCCTCTTTACCCACCCCGCCTCTGCAAGGCCAATGCAGGACTGGGTCCAAGAAATTATTTTTTAATAAAGAGACTTTTTAGTATTTATAGATTCTTTTTTCCACCCCATAGAATAGCAATTACTCAAGCATACCAGCTAGAAGAACTCATAACATGTATTTCCCAACTGCAGTGATAAGGCATGTAAAGTTGCATTTATCATGAGATTTTAATCACTTTACTGACATGTTGACTCCTGAAACATCCCCACAAGGAGCTACTCAACCTGGAATAACATAGGCCTCTGAGCAGTTTTGAAAAGTCATTATCTGATTTTAAACCATTAACAAAGTGCAATTCTCCTTTGCTAGTACAGAATGTCACTCCAAATCACACTGCTGAAATCCAGAAAGCCAACAGTGATTCATGGACCAGCAGAGAAATTAAGCTATTAACACTGATAATATACTCTTTATATGAAGCAGTGTCAAATTAATTATATGAAGTTGCCTATTCTTCTGAAACTTCCTCCACAGAATGCAAAATAGCCAGTCATTTTTATGTCCCAAGTCATCTTTGTTGATATTTGTAGAGCTATAATTACTTCTATAGAAATTCAGCATTAGAAAACCTTACACATTTACCTAGAAATGAGGACAGCCAGCACAATATGAATAGGCAAGAACTTACAACAACCATTAGGTTCTCTGTTAATTCATGAGTAACCTCTTATCTTGATGTAGCATTTAAAAATTACAATACATTGAATCAGTAGGTATAAATTTATAATCCTCTAAACCACAATAAAAAGCTGGAATTCTCCAGATTAAAAACTGCAAATACAAGCTCTGAAAAAACAACAGGAGCATAACATTCATGAAAATTTCAGTTGTCAGACAAGTCCCTCAAAAAATAGTTTGACATATACAGCCTCTAATCCAGAACTGTGCCTAACACTTGGCCTGTATTTAAATCGTATTTTGGTTACAAGCACAAAACAGAAGCAATACCACAAATACTTTTTGAAAATATTAATGGTGAAACTAGGGTATTTCTGAAAATATAGACTATTTAAGGAACTAATGTAGATTGTATTTTTACTGCGAGACAGTTATGCAAAAAAGCCTTTTAAGTATGTAGCCCTAAGTCCATGATTATGTCCCATTTGCCTGAAGTAGACAAAAATACTCTAATACTTAAGTTTGCAATTAGAAAAATAACCACTGATCATAGTGCTGATGCATAGCTGTAGATAATAGCTACCCAACTCTTAAATAAGGAGTATTTAGTGTTCCTTGGCCTGTGGTTTCCCAGAACTACAACGATTATTTCTTCATTGTATAATTGTACAAGCTGCTCATTTGACAGAGCACCTTTGCTTCAAGGAAACTATTGTCTACTTACGTACACAACCTACTCTACAGCTGAACACCTCAAACTTCTTCCTTGGGCAAAATAACTGTCATCTGCTGCAGGTAGTGTTTTCATTATCTCCTGACTCTGAAAACAATACATGGTCCAAGATTTTAGTTAAGGTTAGTGGAAGACCAGGTCACTTTCTGAACCAAGTACCTCCCATACACCCATGCAGAAAACCCAAGAGAAGAAAGAGGTGCTGTACTTTCAAACTTCATCTCTCCAATGTGATGGGCACAGTCCCATCAACTTTTTCCATGATAAAGGATTATGAATTAGTTCCTTCTACTTCTGTTTACTCCTTCAAGTTTTTAATCAAACTCTGAAAGGTTTAGTACCAAGCTTGAAAAGATATTCAAACCCTTCCTTTTGCTTTTTCCATATAGATCATGCTGCATCAACAACAAAGATTCACAACATTCTTACAGCTGCTTAAGTGTTGACAAGTATTTTAATTTTCTGAGTGTTTGGTATCAGAGTACTTAAGTGTTCAATACAAGATACTTCATTACACAAAAAAGTATCATTACAATATTAAAGTACATTAAATTGGGGTGTTTGCAATTTGTAGATGAGAAAGTATCATTAATACAATCCTACTCCTGCAGAAAAACAAATACTAGTGTAGACTTCAAAATAACGTAGCAAGAATTAACCTTGAATGCATTTTTATAATTAAAAACTTCAGTCTGCCTTTTAAGATCTTGCAACTACCTGTTAAGATAGCCAAATTTTGATGAGAACCAAAATAATGTTTTTTAAGCTGAATTCATCACCACAAACATGCTCACTCATCCACCTACTTTCTTACACATGTGAAAATACATTAGCACCAAAGGCTAGGCTGTTAAGCCTACTTATGTATCATCTTTCTGCACCTGAAACAAACAGAACTTGCAGAAATAGAGAAGTTAAACATGGCTAAGCTTCAGTACTCCTAGAACAGTTTCAAGATTATCCATTCTCAGTAAAATAGCAAAACCTCTTAAAATGGATTAAAACCTCTTAAAAACTCCACTCACATCAGCCATATCCTCACTCTTAACTATGGAATTTAGAAGTGCTTAAAGTGCCTTCATCCCTAGCCAGCTACATTAACAGAACTTCATAGCCCCGTGATTTTAGTCCACATTTAAGCATGCTAGGAGTTAATTTGCCTCACTGGAACTAAAAGGGAAAATAACCATTACATTTATCTTCATGAAATACCAAAGGCTATTCTTCATGAATACTATCTATCCAACTGCAGGTATTAAAATAGCCTAGAACCACAAATTAAATGTTAATACACCCCAGACAGCACAGGAATTTACAGATTCCATGACTTTCTGTTCTGAACATTTTATTAGGAAAGTTTCTGAATGATCTTTTAATGCCACAGGATACCCTCAAACAGGTTCATGAACATTTAAACCACACATTGCTGTCACATGAGAAACAAATATATGGCAATTGAGATGTTTTTGTGACAGTCTACAGCTTAGGAAGGAAAGTTTCCATAAAACAGCAACGAGGCAGGTGGCTTAAGACTATTGTGGAGACAAGAGAAGTTCAACTTCTATAATTTCAAGAACTCTGTTAACAGTGAAGATGCTGGTAAAGTATGTTTAATACCTTGTGATCTAGAAAACAAAAACACCATCAACTAAAACTCTACAATATTTGGTATTCAATAAACTAAGTCTCAAAGACATCCCTTAGCAATCTGTTACATATAGAAAAGTTTATTAGAATGACTTACGCAAAAAAAGCCTTTTCACCAACATTAATCTTCAAAAATACTTGCCTTTTAATTTGCAGAGCAGCACACCTATGGCTTCTCAAGGGACTAGAACAATCACTAACTAATCTTGAATTTGGATGATTAAGACATTCCTCAGTAAGATGCTATCCAGAGAAATTATTTTACTCTGTGGTCCTTTTAAGTTGGCTCTTAGAGATATCAGACTTACGTTGATGTTAACTAACTCTTAAACCTCAAGTATGGATCAGTTAACCTAAGGGATAAGTGAAATGTCTGAAAACCACATAAGTAAAAATTGGAAGTGGAGAAAAGAGTAGCAAAAGAAAACCTTAAACCCAACTGAAGTCTTTTTTAATGTTTCCATCTCCCTTTAGTGCTATACTTGATACCAAAATTGAGTCTATTTTGCCTTTACCACACTTTGTCCTGCAGACTAGAAATGTGTTCCCAGTAAAAGTTCTTTAAATAAAAACCAAATCCTTTAAATGAAAATTTAAATTTATTTTTAATTTTAAGTGTCATTTCTATCAATTTAGACACACTGACATTATCAGATCAGATAATTTACAGTGACTCAAAGATAAAGTTTTGGCTTGTACATTCAAATGTTAAATAATTAACAATAGCCTTAACTTGTATTTCCAAACCAGAAACACTAAAGAGTATTTCATTTTACTTTTCAACCATCTTTGTTAGTTAAACAGACTTCTGATATCTGCTGTACAGGGAGAACATGAACATCAAAGGAATTACTTTGTTTCAATAAAGTGAATACCTTAATTATAGCTCCAGATTTAAAACTAATTCACTACAGCATGAAAAGGCAATACTAAATAGAAGTAAGATAACTTTGAAATATATTTTTCTCAGGTGGACTACAGAGTTTGACCTACTTGGGAAGCTCTCTTGAAGAAAGGTCTTGCTATCCCATATAAACATCATACAGTCTTAAAGTTAATCTTTGCCCAGTTTTCACAATTGTTTTGTAAACAGTTATTGAGCATTCCCTTGCTACTTTTGCATTAGTGGTTAACATTTTCTATTAAAAAAAGTTATATTCATTTTGTTATTTACTCTATTATTTTTCCTCCCACTTGCTAGCAGTCACTAAAAACTGCATAAACAGAAAGCACCTAAAGGTATTTGATCAATTTGCCCATTTGGTCACAGGTAGCTCCCTTCAAGGGTGCACAACGTAATTGTCCTATAGCAAATGGCAGAGCTTCTCCCTCTAAGGGGGAGAGCCTCTCATTACACATTTTAGAAGATGATAAAATCTTCAATTTGTAAAAGCAAAGCAAGTCCCAAAGCCCTGGAAAAACTTACAGATTTTAGAGTATAACTTATAATATGACATGCTGACATGGTACATATCACAGCAAGCTACTTCAACACTTAAGATTCCTTCGTTTACTCCTTTATATAAAAGGCTGGTACCACCTTAAGTTAGCAAGTAGCACATCATGAAATATCTGGGACCACAGTTACATCTTTGTGCTAGACCTAAGCACTTTTGCTTGGATTAACTAATTCACTTCCAAAGAGGGGAGTGGTAGCAAAAACTACTTAAGTCTAGGTAACACTTTCCTTCCCTCACCTTTACTTATACTGTTCAAAGGGCATCGTTAATAGTGTGCCAGAAGTCCTGTCCTCTATCACCTCCTGATTCCAGAAGTCTGCTGCATTTCAAGAATCATAGGCATGTTTCCTGCTCAGAAACACAGAGGAGGCAAAAGGAAAAAGTGAAAGGTCCATTATATTACAGCTTTAGAAGCCATATAAAAAACATGTATATAATCTTAATCCTCCCTGTTAGTAAAGTCTGTTAACCTAGTTAATCCACACATATAAAGATATGCATCTCAACACCCAGTGAAACAACTGTATTCATGAGCCTTTAAAGTATACAGAAAACTCAGTTCTGTCCTCTGATGCTGTTTTCAAGTTTGTTTTATTCACTCTTTTGGATGACTATAAATAAGTGTTTCCACTATGGAAAAGAAAGTTAGCACAGTACATTTTCATGACTGGGGAATGGATTTTCTGAAGACATCTTCAAAAGGGCAAAAGCTTAGAAAAAACAATCTGAACATTGAATTCAGTTTCTTATAAAGTCCCTTGTAAAAATTAAAAAAAGGAAAAGAAAAAAAAAGGTAAAGGAAAAACCACAAGGCCCAGGATGATTTATTGCTTTTCTTCAGTTTTTTCCTTGGTCTCTTTCTTCTCAGATTCTTTACTCTCCTCCTTTACAGAAAGCTCTTCTAGTTTTTCAGCAACTTTATCAGCGCTATCATTTTTGTCTGTGCCTGCTAAGAGATTAATTAGAGAAAAAGTTACATATACATGTAGGACTGGATTTTCTTTTATCACAGGTTCACTGAAAGGGTAGGAGCAGATGAAAACAAGACAGCTGACATTTAGAACAAAAGTGGGAAAAGCTCCACTGACCACTGGAGTGAGTCATGATTTATCTTTTCCTTCAGTAGTTATCTCTGATGTCAGAATCAAAGAAATACCACTTGTACCTTCCAATCACAAACTGGAGGTCTAATCAGCGACTGAGAAGTATGCAGTATTTAGTCAAATCCTGTTGCTACCAACAAACTGCACACTGTTTTCAAATCAAGTTCCAAAGTCCCAAGCTTTACAATTCTCTTCAACCAAGAAGCAGGCTTCCCGAAAGTCAAGCTCCCCAGTTTGAACTATACTACTTAGAAGAAATTACAACAGTGTTTTTAGAGTTGAACAATTTTCACCTAAATATCTCTAAATGTGTTGACAACAGGTTGTTGGTAATCAGGACTTTAGGAGCACAGAGATGTGTGTTTTACTAAGATATATTGTCAGAGAGAAGTTACACAAGTTGATACAATGAAGCCATTAAAAAGACCCATTAAGAAACAATTTGGACCATGTTGATAGCTCCAGAAGTGTAATACTTGATCATGTTTGTGGAACTTGAGTAAAAAGGAAAGAAAAAGGAGGAAATACCAGGGCACTTAGTGTTGACAGCATTTATATACTATACATCACAAATGCTTCAGCAGTAGACTTCCCAAAAAAACAATGTGCCAAGAGCAATTGTAACAGACTTCTACATAAAAGAAGTGTTTTTCACACCCATGAACTATTACTTTTGCAGACAGAAAAAGCACCTGAACTGAAGACTGCAGTTCGGCACAGAGTGAGTCTGCTAAAAGACTGCAATGCTCCATGGAGCTATCGCCACCCAAACGCTAACAAGAAGGGGCACGATACTACACGTTTATATTTTTCAACTTACCCTTCTTTGCTCTCTTGTCTACCTCATTTCTGCATTCTTCAAATTTTGCCTTGAATTTCTGTGCATCTGTTTTGGTAAAGATAGAATATATCTTTGTCAGCTTTATCTTCTTGCAACACTGAATACTTTTCGATACTCCTCTTTAAGAGTTTTTTTTTGGTAAATAAAGCGCATGAGAATTTATGAAACAATCCAATTTCAATTTGCACAAGTTACAAAATGCTTCAACTTCATTACTGCTTCATTAGCACTGATTAAAAAAAACAAGACTCAAGTTACACCAACAACTAAGCATAGTTTTGTTATGTCTTGAATTAAGCCACTGCTTGAGGTAGGCCACTGCAAGCAGTTTATCAATTAAGTTACAACACAATGTTTCTACACAAATAACCCAAACAGCAAGAAACAAGCATTCATTAGGCAAGGGTTTTTAAACAGTTTAACTCTCGAGATAGTAAACTGAAATGCCTGCCTTGGCTGACCACTTGAGGTCACTGTTGTCCCATAAAGAAATTCAGAAATCACTATGGTAGGAAGTCATTGATTCCTCCTCAAGTACATTAGAAAATATAAAGGGCATACCTATCTCTTCACTTTTCTTAGCTAGTACCATCAAGAGCAAAGAGGTAAAGAACTACTCCATTAAGAGATAAGAGGAAACTCTCAATAAGTTAAATACCACTGGAAAGACTCTTCCAAGACAAGCTATTAACCCAAAACCTTTCATTTCATATCTGATTAAGAAAGAAGCACCAAACTTGGGAGGAATAATCTGATACTGAAGACTTGAGGAAAAGAAAACAAGATACATTAGAATTCATCCTGGATACAGGGCAATCCATCCAGTGTGCATGTGAACACATGGAAGTAATTCCCTTCACATTAGCTAGTCTAGTCTTGCCTTCCCACTTATATACTATATTTGGGATTTTAGACCAGGTCAGGACACTAATACCATAAAAGGTTGGCATATACAGAAGTTTGATGCAAAAGAAAAAAAAAGTTAAGGTGACTGCACCACTTTACCAGCAACACAAGCCCTTAACTCTCCTACAGTTCTTAACTTTGTAGAGTTAACAGCAGGAAAGAAAAACAGAAGATGTTTTAAAATATGAAGCCACTTAACCACCATCGTTATTTTCTGAAGCATGCAGACTAGAAGACAGCTAATCTACTAGTCATTTATTGCAGTAAGTAGTGAAGCAGGAAAGGAAACAAGCATTTTTCCTCTTTTTGCATCTTTTTCAAGAACAGAGAGAAAAAAAATCTTTGATTCATTCCTAGACATGGAGAAAAAGTGTACCTGCAGCTTCATTCACCTCTACTAGATGATTCACATGCAATTTAGGACACACTTTCCATGCTGGTAGTCAAAACAGTCATTCTTCCCTTCCCCCAAAAAGACTGGTATGAGACTGGATTCAACTAGCACCTTCCACTGAATAAGTTTTCCATTTAATCAAGAGAAATATAATGCACTTCATTACAATGAGATGCTATCTTAATTAAAATTGAGCACCTGAGAATAATGAAGACAAGCTGCATAAGTCAGTCTGTGCAACAGACTTTGAATTTTACTCCCATTAACATGACACTTGCATGAAACAAGTTAAAAAAGATCCTCAGGCAAGAAGCTCCATGGATATTACTGAAGGCCTAATTTAGTGATACGTGTAGACAAACAGCAGAATAATTGACTTCTCTTAACTAAAGCACTAATTAGCTATGTAATGATAAGATACAGCATGTCTATAACAACATTTTACAGCAGTGTTTAGCCATTTAGCTCAACACACAGTATATATTGCAAGTTCAGTGCCAAACCACTCACTCTCTGCGTTTAGAAAGCGGATTGCCAGAAGTTCGGGCTTAGGGCTTTCATCTGCAAAGTCAGCATGTGTGTTCCAGACCCATGCCCTGTCACTCCCAGCATTAGGCTTCAGCTCCATCAAGGGTGTGACTGAAAAAGAAAATATTGAATAAATGTTCTCCACACCAATCTTTAAGTCTTACTGACAGTTGACTTCATAATGCTTACATAAAATACCTGAAACAGAATTACTTTTGGATATATAGAAAAATGGTCCCCCAAATAAGCTTTTATTTACATTCTCAAATAACATGATGACAGAGGATATTATATACATATATATATATATAAGAACAAGAGATTCATTAAGCCTGATTCAATTATGTTTTAGAACAGATGGCTGGTATGTTAAGAAAGCAGCAGTAGTCAAAAGGTTCAGGTAAAAAAAAGGGACCCAGAGATAATAAAACCTCTTTGGCATCCTGCTGGTAACACATATTACCAGAAACAATTTGAAAACAAAAATACTGACAATTAGTTATCTAATCAGGTTCATTTCTCTATATATCAATTTAAGGCTCTATTACAACGTACTATAACGTTCTGTAGTATAATATGTGCATAATTTATTTTTAATTACTTTGTTCCCTCCAGGGATAAGCCTACATAAGTGGGGCCCTTCCTCCCATGAGATACTATACTACTTAACATGCCAGCTTTTACAATGAGTCAGGTTATTTCTTGCATTATTCTAAACCTTTTTACACTGTATATGTACATTTTTTTTCAGACTCTGTATCCTTTTTTCCAATTCTGGAGAATTCTCACTTTTCTCACTTCAGGAGAATACTCACTTTTCGCATTTAGAGATCATGTTGCATTTAACATAATATTTTGAAAAAAATCCTTATATCTGCCATAAGAATAAGTATAAATTTAGTTTAAAAAAAATCTACACTACATGCAGCTTTTTTAAGAAAAAAAGACCTAGTAGTGTTGACATGGATGCTATAACTTAACCATTTTGATCAGTTTTGTATATGCATCAATTATTTTCCAAAGCAAAAGCTTTATTCTCATCGGTGACTATACTCTTATATTTGTTTCTTTCAATGAAAAGAAAGAAAACCTCTAAATAGTTTCACTTCAAGAAATTTTGTCCAAATAAAGTGAGGATTTTTGCTTTTCACTTCAGAATGGTATTAAGCAATCTTGAATATTTTTATTCCAAAATGTATCTAAAAAGTTATCTACATAGTTTAACTCCACAGAATAGTCTTAGAACCGTATTACTGAATTAGGCCACCTCCACTTTCAAGTTCCATGTCTTGCAATTTCATGTTCATTTTTATGCAAAGATGAAGAATAAACCCTTCCTGCTCCATCAGCTCTCAAAACACATTCTTTCTTTCAATGAACTCAATGTGGTATATACCACATTCATTTCAGCTTTTCGTATATACCACATTCATTTCAGCTTATTTCACAGAAAAAGGTAGCTAGAGATTAGTTTGGCACCTCAGTATCTGCTTTCTGATGTTTAAGCAATTGCTTCTACTAATTCAGCAGTTTGACTCACAATACTAAATTGCTTCCTTTCTTCTTTTAGGAAAAGAATCTTGCATCCATTGATTTCTTATTTTAGGAGTATTAAAGCCTGAATTTTCTACACTCTATCATTTAAAAAATTAAGCATCAATAACCACACTGTGTCCATCATCACCAGCTAAATATAAACATGCCTTAAAAATATATGAGTTGAAAGGAAAGGCTTTCAGACTCAACATCACAGGATTTGACCAAAGCCCACTGCAGTTTCCTTCTATTATTTAATATAAGCACTCATGTTTTTGATTATTAGAACCTACTTTGTGTGCACAGAGCAAGAGTTGCTCACAGTTAAGTTTATGCTAGTTTGATGCCTGCTAAAGGCACCTAATCACTGGTAAAAAGCCACTGGGCTGGTAATCTACAATGCATCATCTCCCGAAGTTATTACTTATTCTTGTTTAAGAAGTTAGGATAACATGCAACATACTATAATGGTTTGCACAGATTTTTAGGGTTTTATCCCTCCTCATGAGGAGGCGAATTGTTCCCTTCTCCTTGTGCTTCAGGAGTTTTACATCACCAGTTCCTCGTTCTTTCCATTCAGGAAGGTCATTTTCAGATGCAAATCGGAACAGCTTTGCTCGCCTTGAAGAGGAAAGAATTGAAGACATTAGCCTGGGCACAGAAACTTTTATTAAAATAGCATACTCACCTGGATAGCACACTTTTTAAACCCACACAGAAAAGAAAACAAGTGCTTTACCATTAGGATCCATGAACTACTATGGCATACAACAATATTATATAATAAAACTGAGCAACGCACTCTTAAAAGTTATAACTGTATCTGTATAAAAGCTAACTATATTCCATACAAGCTTTCTGGGGATGGTAAAGGTACTTGGTGTGGATAACTTCTTAAATCAAGGCAGCTAAAACAGCCCTAACTAGAAGGTAACAATCTCTGAAGAGAAGTTTAGGAAGAAGTCAGGTTTTTGTCCTTCTCTATACAAGAGCAGAGAGTAGATGCTTGTAAATACACCAGGGTCTTGGAAGAAGAGAAGAGAGAAATTGAAGCTTGACCAACAGATGCTCTAATGCAAATGAACTACTTTGCTTCAAACCAAATTCTTCTCAGGTCAAACTAGCACTCAGGAGGCAATTCCCCCAAGAGCCATTAGAACTACCAGCACCCAAAAATGATTCCTTCCCTACCACCCCTTTCCAGATATAACACTAAATTCCATAGGTTCATTTATTTGCTCATGTCTTTAAAAATAAAACCACCATCTTCCTTCTATTTGACACTGCATATCACATGCAGAAAGATAACCATGCTACTTTAAAAGTTGATCTTCAGTTTACTTTTTATTAGAATAGGTTTGAGAAGAACTCAAGCCTCTCTTCTAGATGAATACCCTTCTCAGAAGGCAAAACAGTGTTTCAGACCCTTTAAGGCACAGGTTGAATTCAAAACATTTCTTAACTCTTTATCCCACACACTACAGTAGACATATCCTATATCTTAAGCAAGCTATCCTGAATTGACATTTCTCACATTGATTTTGTAAACTTAATGCAAGAGTGAAACTGTGTTTGAAACAAAGTTAATACCATAACTGCCCCAGCAACATACTGCATCTATTCCTTCTATTGTTTGGAAGCATTATGCACCACCTTTTGCAGGTGGGGATGCATGGCAGCAACAAAGCATATTTCATCTTTGTTTCCCAGATATGCATTTCAGACTCTGATAACACATCTCTAAGGCTCTAAGTCTAAGACTCTGTTTTCCTTTAGGCTAAGCTAAACAGTATCAACCCAGACTGAGATTCTTTGCATTGTCTCAAACCTTTATTAGTTTCTTGAGATATTATTACTACTCATGCACCCTTACTCAAGAGTTAAGCTTTGTAAGTTTTTAGATGGCATACGAAAATATCTTACTTACATCTTAAAAAGTTCTTCCTCATCCTCTTCTAGAGTCTTTATTTCTTGCTCAGGAAGTGAAACTATGGGTTCAAACTGAGGATCATGGTTGGAATCATCTGCATTTTCAGTTGAAGTATCATGCTCCTCATGTGTTTCCTGAGAAAAATTATATGGATATGATTACATTTTTTACATACTATGTATCAAAAATTCTGAAGTACCTGCATTTATACTAAAATGATCACAACTCTTCAATAATTAGAATTTAGAAACAGAAATACCCTGCTGCAAAGTTAGTATAGTTTAAAATACTTTCAAGACAAAGTACAGCTACACTTTTTTTTAAGTGTGGTGGTCCTGCAGTGATAGATGTTTTACAGTCTTACTACTCATATTAATTGCATGGAGCCTTCCCCTTGAGAAATAGGCCTTGGTTACAGAAAATCATTGCTTAGACTATTTTTACTGCATAACAGGTTTTACACATTCCTAGCTCTTAGTAGATACTGAGAAACAAAAGCAAGCAGACATCAAACCCTGCTAAGGAACATATTATAGCCAAAAAGGCAACAGAATTTAGCTGTGCTAATCTTATATACCACAACCATCCACAACTAAAGGTATTTCTGAAGCACAGTTGAAACTTTTATAGGGTCATCTAAACATTTTATTGATTATGCACACCGGGGATCCTTATTTCTAATGCTAACTGAAATAAAGAATTCATGGTTAAAACAGACACCTAAAGACACCTAAATGACTAAGAAACAGCATCAGCCACAGCATTCATTAAGTTTAAGAAAAAAAAGCATTAGTATGTGACCATTAGGTACATGAGATGCATATCTAATACTTCACATAAGTGAACAGTTAAGACGCTTTCAGTAGTAAAGCTAGAAGCAAGATTCATCTGCAAGTTTAATGAAGCCACAACGTTTTCTCAGAACAAAAAAAAAAGAAGTTTTTTCTTTTTTTCCTTCCTCTGTATTATTAAAATAAAAGTTTATACATCAAAGAGGCTTAATCTTATATTTACTTTACAAATGAAAGAATCCACTCTTTCAGACTCTATTTTACTTTACATACAGGTACATACACCATTTAAAGTAGAAAAAAATGGCCTTTGATTGCTAAAAAAAATGAGGAGGAAAACAAAATTAGCTGAGAGATGCTACAAAATAACTTTTTATTATGTCAGCGTGGTTCAATCTATCACTGTTTTTACATCTCCCAGTGTTCCAAGAGCTAAGGAAAAAAGAGGGGAGGAAAAATGACGTTAAATCACATCCAGACACCGGAGAACCCGGGCCGAACTTCAGCGTTTCCTACTAGGGGAGGAAGCGCTACAACAAGCGCTACAAGGTGCGGACACCAGCACGTGCTCGGCCAGGCCGCCGCGGAGGCCCGCGGGGCGCGGAGGCCGGGCC
>NW_010588979.1:195560-207993 GCF_000705375.1 Tinamus guttatus | reverse complement strand
CTGCTATTGCAAAAAAAATAGTAAAAGCTTTTCAAGACTACATAAGGTGAGCCTTTGATAAAGTGAGTTCTCTGTAATGGTTTTGATCTCTACTCAAAAAAAAATCATAAAATGAAATATTTGAGAAACTTAGTGTTTGTTCTGAGTTTTAAGACCTTATGTGTGGTAGTCTCATGCTTTAGCAATTACATTTTGCACCTAGATCATTGGTTATTTGTCACTTCTCAGCTCTTCTGAGATGGAGAGGCAGGTACCAGTTTAGCACAGCTTTTTTGCAATTACTCACAGAAAAATCTTTTTTAAAAGATGAATAACAAGTGTCAATTGCTTGCTTGGTTGATTTAGAGAGAAATCATCCTAGTAAAAACAATAAATTTCTAAGTAGCAGTACTTTTGAAAGAAGACAACAAAGTTAAATCCATAGATATTGAGAGGCAGGAAGAAGGTTGAAGATTTGAAGTTTAAACTTGGTACAAACAACAGAACAAGGTGAAAGCATTTATCAAAGACTTGTGTCATTCTGGGAGGAAGCTGTCTGTATCATATTGGCAACTTTGGCTTCATTGAAAGGGATGGTGAGAATTAGGAGCAGAGAATTAGGTGATGTCTCCTGCACTAGGAGACAGGACTTATTTGTCAGCCTGAGTTTTTTTTGTTGTTTTTGTTTTTTTCCTACTTTTGTGTAGATAAACTATTGAATGTCGTGTAAAAAATAGTTCTCTCGTTGGTAACAGAGCTTTTGAAAATTGCAGGTCAACTCCTTACTCAGTTTACAGCCCAGAAACCTACGAAGGTCACTGGAAACAGCTCACAGTCCGTACCAGCAGGAACAACCACATCATGGCAATTGTTTATTTTAACCCTCAGGTATTTAAGATGATGTATAATGTGCAGCCCAGTCACACAGCTTTAAAATTACATACATTTGATTTTATGAATATTATGCGTGAAAGAGAAATAGAACCATCAGTTCATATTGTTTACCTTGCATCAGTACTTTTTTTTAATCTGGAGTAATTTGATATAGACAAGTAAACAAGAGTAATGTTTCTGTAGAAGGTATATACTAAATTGTTCTATTTCTTAAAAAAAAAAAGAAAAAGAAAAAAAACTAAGTTTATTGTTTTCCTTCCTTTTATATGAAACTCTCAGAAATTAAGCAAAGAAGAGCTTGCTGACCTGAAAATCTCTCTGGCAAAGTACTTTACAGAAGGGATGGGGAAGGCCAGTGGGGTGACTTCTCTATACTTCGTGGAAGAAGGCCAAAGGTAGGTGAGGTTATGACTTTACTTTGGGGGATTTTCATGGTGCCTGAATTTCTTTGTTTGCAGCAGAGCAGTAGGTGGTACTTCTACAGCTTTATTTCTTCTGTACCTTAGCTAAAACAGCAGAACTGTTGTACTAGCAGACATGCTACCTTTTTTTTTCCCCTCTTCCAGAAAATCTCCCAATCTAGAAGACCTGCCTTTGGAGCACGTGGCTGGTGATAAATACATATATGAAGAACTTCTTGGCCTGAAATTTAGAATTTCTCCTCATGCTTTTTTTCAAGTAAGTTGTTAACTGTATTTATATTATTGCATTCTAGGAAAAGAAAGAAAGCTTGACTTGTTTCTTAAAAACAAGGCAAATATGTTCCTAAGACTCACTGAAACATATTTGCTGTTTGTGGAAAAAGTGGAGCCATTTAATATGCAATGTGACAGGTGAATACAGAGGCTGCAGAAGTGTTGTACACCACCATCAGGGAGTGGGCCCAGCTGAACCAAGAGAGTACTGTCCTGGACATCTGCTGTGGCACAGGAACTATTGGGATTTCTTTGGCAAAGGTAACTTCTTTTGGACCTAAACGTAAATCTGAAGTAGACTTCAGATCTTCCATTGTGCTTGTAGTGAAGGAAAACACCTGATGTATTTGAAAGAAATGCATCATATCTTCACCGTAATTCATTTCTAATGAAATTGGCCACAACTGCTTAGCCAAATCATTACCAAAGCTTAACCTAGAGCACTTAGGGAAGTCTGGCCCCAGAGGAGAAACCCCTTGACATAACTGGAGTCTGCCATGTACAGGCTGAGATAAGCAGTGTTCATCCCACACTTTCAGTCTGAAATTCCCTATTTGCACAGGTGCCTTCTCAGCTGGTTTTTTTTCTGTCTGCAAGGCAGTTCTCTGATCAAGCAGTAGTCAAAGTTAGTGGAGTAGTGGTAGGTAATTGCTGAATGCTGTAAGTGACTGATGAACATATACTTATCAACTGATCTCTCTCCTTTGATTTTGTAGAAAGTAAAGAAAGTTATTGGAGTTGAACTCTGCCAAGAAGCTGTGCAGGATGCCAGGGTGAATGCCCAGATGAATGGTTGGTTAAACTAAATGCTAAGATCTTTCTTTGTTAAGAACTGTAGTATTTGTACACCTAGGTTCTCTGCATTTTGTCCATGTTGCTGTTCTTGCAGTAATCTTGTCTGTTTTAACCATTTCATCTCTCTCAAAAACAGAGAACCAGTCAGTCTGATCCATTTTCCTCTTGACTAAGAGCCTATATATAGGCTAAAATATATACACACACCCACCCCAGAACATTGCAATGTAAATGTCAAACCAAGCACAACCCTTAAAACATTATGGTAGCCTGTTTTGTGTTGTTTCTAGATACTGGAAAATGCTAAAGTTACTGCTGTTTATCTGAAGCACTACTGCTTTTTAGGGCAGGCTAAACAACATGTATTTTCTAAGGCATCAAACACAAATTTACAGCTTGTGCGAGTTGCCTAAAAGATGCTTTGACTAGAGAAGCATTCCAATATATATATATTTTTTTCTTTTTCCAGAGCTGAATAATGTTGAATTTCATTGCGGGAAGGCTGAAGATATTGTTCCTTCCTTAATTAACATACTGGCTCCCCAGAACCTGATTACTATTGTAGATCCGCCACGAGCAGGACTGCGTAAGTTTACCTTTTTTAAGTCCATTCTCTTAATTGGTCGTTAGTGCTGTAATGCCTAAGAAAACACCACTGAGTATAAGTTGGAATACAGTGAGTGGGAGACTTCAAGTATTACTCGAAGCAGGTGGATCATGCAGCAGCGTGTTCATTCTTGAGGAAATTTAACTTGGGAGTTTTTCTGCAAATCCACTGCTGCATGCAAAAATATAGAACATCTCTCTCTTGCTTTTGGTCATCTAGATTCTAAGGTAATTCTTGCAATTAGAAGAGCTGAACATCTCAAGAAGCTCATTTATGTATCCTGCAATCCCCGAGCTGCAATGAATAACTTTGTGGAGTGAGTATTTCTTGTACTAAATCAACTAAATAAATGCCCAAGAAGAAAAATGTGGCAAAAAGAGGGCGAAGGTTGTTTTTTTTTAAGCTGAAGTTGTTGAGTTTTACCTTTCAGCATACATGGTTAACTACCGCTACATAGCACCTGTCGTGATCCAAACTGAGTAACAACAGTGGGGTGATATATAACCTCATTATGGAATGAGGTTTGAGGAGCAAAACATTTCTTGGAAGAGGAGCAGTGATAAACAGCATGCTAAAATATTAATACTGTGCTTTTCTCTCCCCCTCCTCTGCTTTTCCATCAAGTCTTTGCCGGGCCCCATCTAACCGAGTCAAAGGAGCCGCTTTCCGTCCAGTTAAAGCAATGGCCGTGGATCTCTTCCCTCAAACCAGGCACTGTGAATTACTGATATTCTTTGAGCGGGTTGACTATGCGAACGGCAGCTCTGCTGGAGCGATGCTCGATGCCGCTCAGGTCACACGAGGGGGATGCGACTCAGAGAGCTTGGACAGTATCGACCCATCGAACGCTGCTGAAAGCCAGGCAACCTCTGTGGACACAGATACTGCATTCAAAGAGAGTGAATCAGCCTAGAACATGGATACTTTTCAGAAAGCTGCTTTTGCTTCATTGCTTTGGTAATACTGTTTCTCCAAAATCATGGTAATAAATCTCTCTACTACACAGAAATTCTAAGTTTTCCAAGATATTTTATTGTAATACTAACTAGAATTTCCTTATGTAATACTGGGACAAAAACCTGTTTTTTCTCCTACCGCCCTTAAAGGAAGCTTAGGTGCATGAAGGAATGCATAGAGTGGTCATACCACTCTAACACGTGAAACATAGCTTGAATTAAGTAACAGTACAACCAGAGTTTGTCTGCTGCCACGATCCCCCATCATTTTCTAGTTGTATATTTTCCCTGGCATATTGGAGTTTCAGGTAATTTTCCAGGAGGCAATAGGTACAAGTTCTATAGAAATTATTTGTATTGTGGCTGGGCCAGTGTACCTGACAGGTTACTGCAGACGTGTCATGTCTTTGTACTTGGAAATCTTATCCAGGTGGCATTGGAAGATTTTGGAGATTTGTCCAGAATTTGTCCTATAGCTGTGTTGGGGCAGTAGCTGTGAGACATGCAAGCATGTCCACAGCACCTGTCCTTGAAAGCAAGCTGGGTAAAACCACTGCACTCAGAATGCAGCATATTTGCTGCACTTGTGTAGGTCAAAAGGCCCATACCCCGCCGAAATGTCAGAATCGCTGTTCCAGTATTGTTCAAAACTCCTGTACTGTAGGAGACTCAAGTTCTGTTGTGCTTTGGGATCATCTCATCCTGATCAAGCTTCATCTTGGTGCTGCTGTGTCACCCTGTGGCAACAGCTAGTATTACATCAAGAAGAAAATCTTAATTCAGCAGCTTGGAAGCTCTCAGTTAAACTGTGATTACACAAGGTGAAACGTTTGCCTCGGCCTTTCCTCACCCTGTGCAACTGCAAATGAGAAGCTTGTAGGGCTTCCTTACACGTAAGATCTGGAAACATTCCCAGCTGGAATGCATCAGCTGTGTTGCTGAAACCAGTACTTTTCACCAGCCAGGCATGTAAGCTGAAATGTCTGCCCACAGGTAAGATGAGATGATTGTGCCAAATATAATTAGCTATTGTCTGTGCAATTCTTTGTCCTCCCAAAGCAGGATGCCAGTGCTGAATGTCAGGAGACTAATGTAGCTTTTATGCACAGTTCAGTTTGAAAGTCATTCTTCTGTCTCCCTCCTACTGCCCCCTGGTAATGCTAGGGACTCCTCTAGAAATAAATCAGGTCATCTTTTCTCTTACACTGACATTAACCTAACAAAAAAAAAGTCTGCTGCTTTCCATCTGAGGTGGAGAAGAGCTTCTCTGGAGCAAGATGGCAGCTTTCCTCTAATTTCCCGTTTCTTGAGCAATTCTCTCACACATGTCACCCCTTACATTCTTACATAGAGCCTCTCTCATGCTTTCAAAATCCATGGACCAGACACAGCAGCCGGATGTGCTCAATACAGAGTTTCCCATCAGGGAAAGAAGTTGGCCCCAAACCATCTCAGTCTCCAGCAGGACCCTGTGCTGATATGAGCTTTGTTATAAGGAATTCTCCAGTTTTGCCTCCTGAGACATTCCCTATTCAGCACTCAGGTATGTCCTGCTCCTGGGTCTCTGCCATGCAGGCTCCCCACCATCACATTGCCTGTGCATCCAGGTAGTGCTGTGCTGTACAGCTTGGCACACAGGTCCTTTCTTTCCCTTTGCATGAGCTCTCACTTGTGGTCTTGATCAAATACATTGCTGAATTCCCTTTAATATGGTTCAGGGAAAACCTTCCTCTATGCATTGAAGTGTTCCTGGGATGGGAGAGATGTCAGGAAAGTTAGAACCTGTAACTAGCCTTAGCTTAAATAAGCCACACTTATAACCAAGAGTTTGGTGCTTTATGATTTATTCCCTTTCTCCAGTATAAGATAAATAATCTGTCTTGCAAGCTGCATCGCCTTTGGCGACAGCTGGGCAAATGGAATCCAAATCTGGTGAGTGTGGGAACTAGGGCTGGGGTGACATATGCTCCCATTTAAGTTCATCCAGAGCGAAGCTGCTAAAGCGTTGTAAGAATTTAACAGAAATTATGATTTCTTGATACAAAATGCTTTAGGAGTAAAAAAAAAAAATCTGCAGCTTGAGTGAAACAGAAACTATGTGCTACATTTGCAAAGTTGTGGATTTCATCTGTAGCTGACATAGCTAGGAGGAAAACTTTTATTTATATATATATGTATAAGAACACTGCTAGAAAAATCTTGAGGGCTTTTCTTAAGGTTTTTTAAGCTTTTAACAATCTTGAAAAGTCATGAATAGCTGATTGTGAGATCCTAGAAAGACATACCATTTTAGCAAAAAAAAAAAAAAAAAAAAACAATTTTTTAGGAAGTTGGTTCCTACCCCTTGTTTCTTACCCATATTTGCAAACCAGGACAGGTTGCAGCCAAGGGAAATACGTGTGGTTCATAATGAAAATTTAGTATAAAAAGGGAGGGTTATAATGTTCAGTTCCCATTTGCTGTAGGAGAAGAGGAACAACTCTGAACCATATATTCTTAAGTGGTTGAGATAAAAAATGATAAAAAGTGATGTAATGTTTCAAAAACAGGTCGCAGGTTTGCAGTACATCCTGCTCCACCTGGATAAAAAAAAAGAATCCAGGACAGGAGCAAGATATCTGATCATTTTTTTGGGAAGACCTCTCCAAGTTCGTTAAGAGACCTGGGAAAGCAGTTATCTCTCTCTCAGCTATAGGGAGAGCTAACAGAAATTACTTGACTAGTTACATGGTTAAAGCTCATGTTTCTGAGTAACTCCAAGGAAAGTTTTTGGAGCAGGCATCCTTCCGAGGCAGCATTGCGTATGGCTGTGCGACTGCCATGGAGCACAGTGTAGTGATTCTATCCCAGACTGCAATATTTGCCTCCTTGTCCATCTGATGTGCTGGTGTCTGCCCAATCAGTAGTTTTATCAGTGCTGCCCTTAACTTTATATCACATGACAAACAGGGAATTTATATGCTTGAATGATTTTTTTTTTGAGTTGTCATCAAATATAAAGTATAAATCAGGAAAAAAAGAATAAGATTCTATTGTGTCTAATATTCAGGTTATTTTCTCTTGAGTTTCATGTCACAGAAAATGTCTCAGTTCCATTTTTTCCCCCATTAAATGGTTCCCTGATGGAATAGCTAAATGAGTTCAGGGCCATATTCACCAATGTGCTCTAGGCCACTACTCCAGTGAAGCAAAGCTGGAGTAATGTGGTTAATCAGAGCCAAGTTCAATGACTGTTCTAATTGCTGCATTTGGAAATTCTTAATGGGAGAAGAGTCCATGTGTATACATGTGAGAGACAGAGATGGCTCCTGTGGGGTGCTACACAACAGAAGATAGCTAAGTTGATTACTTATTTGTAGACTAATTAGTATTAAGCTTACCCCACAAGCATAGATCTGAATGCAGACCCAAACTTTTCCTAGTGGGTGCATGAAGCCTTTTGGTTCTCTGTGGTAACATAACTGACCTAATCAGAACCATGCACACGTCTGTATCTGTATTTTGCTCTCAGTTCATTCCTGTGTGAAACTAGAGACGAGCCAGGGAAGCCCATGCAGAGATTCCACACAGAGGTGGGGCAAGTGAGAACTGAATTAAATTGTCTGCGGCAAATGCCTTAACAAGCAAAATGAGCCAAAATATTATTAATTAATTGAAAAACACCCCCATAAACTTTTGAATTTATGAAAATGGTGCAACAGCAGTTTTCAGTTATGCCCTAGTAGAAATCAGATGGCAAATTAATATTTCAATTGCTTTGATAATACAAATACCGTGTAAATTGTAAAACTGCCCAAATTCTTAAAGTAACAGGCCTGCTGTAAATGCTTTCATGGGCTTCTAGAAAATAAATATTATTAAGAACTTTTCCTAATTTAAAAAAGAATTAGAAACATATAAATATTTTCAAAAGTCTGAATTTATAGCAATTTCTGAAATGAATTCCAATATCAGGAAGTCTCTGAAAAAAAATAGGTGCACAATTTTTTAAAAAGCAAGATGTATTTGAGAAAGGTACCTGATATGTGAGCCTATTCGCAGAGGAAAATACATGAAGTCAGTTTTAATAAAAAGTAGGATGTTCATAGGCAATGACAAAGAAAGCTTTTTCATTCACTGTTAAACTTTAAGAGTTGTACAATAATTTGAAGCAAAAGTGTTGAAACCCATGTGAAGATATCTTAACCTTTTTTTTATCTCTAAGATCAAAAGCAAGATGTATTTGAGAAAGGTACCTGATATGTGAGCCTATTCCCAGAGGAAAATACATGAAGTCAGTTTTAATAAAAACTAGGATGTTCATAGGCAATGACAGAGAAAGAAAGCTTTTTTATTCACTGTTAAACTTTAAGAGTAGTACAATAATTTGAAGCAAAAGTGTTGAAACCCATGTGAAGATATCTTAACCTTTTTTTTATCTCTAAGATCAATTGCTTTCCATGCCATCTCCTAGCTTCTGACTTGCCTGATTTAGCCATGTAACCCACATTGCAGGATCTGTAAAACCAGCAGTGGATCTGCTCGGTGCTGTGGACGGCCTGTTTTGTGCTGTGAGGAGCCCTTGTTTTTTCTGACTGTTCCATTTCCCTGGAAATGAGTTCATGTTCTTGGAAGTTTTTCTCCTTGTGACTGACAAGACAGCCTGTTGTAGCAATCCCCTCATAGCGCTGAAATGGCAGGATTCATCTTACTGCTCCTTCTAACCATCTCACAGCAAAGCATCAAAGCTAAAGCTAGACCAGGTTCTCTTTAGAATCCACGCAGAGAAAAGGGCACCACAAAAGAGTCCACATGCCGTAGAATTGAAATTAGGGGAGATGAACCCTAGGCAGGAATTTGGGGATGCAAAGGAGATTTGGGGTCCATTTCTGTGCTAAGAAACGTTTGTACCTTCTGCCTTTTGTAGCATGCTTGAAAAGCTACTAATTTTAGGCTCTGCTGCATAGAAGCAGTTGAAGAGTCTGAGAGGGCTTGCAGAGAGAACACACTTAAAGCTCCTCTAAAGGAGTTCATCCTGAGTGTCCTCACTGATCACTGCCTTTCCTCTTGGGACAGGTGCTTATCCCTTAGACAGGCTTGTCCCAGGTTACTTAGGGCCTGCCTGGGATGCAGGATGATACTTGGGTTCAGTTGGTAACACTTTTGTGTTGGCTGGCACCTGTTATTTGACTGGTAGGTAAAGATTAAAAGATATTGTTGTCCCAGTAAGTTTGACTGGTCAAGGATTGAGAAATGCTTTTTGACCACTAAAATACAATATTCACACTACCACTACCACAATAATGGTACTACTGCAGCATCGCATTAAGTCTCCTTCTTCATTCCTTATTTTTCCCTGAGTTTAAGATGTAATGTCACACTCACATAAGTATTCTGTTTTTATGAGAAGTTTCATAGCAGCCAACCAAACGGATAAATTAGAAAGGATTATTCTTCTTCATCACACTCCTGTGCTGGCAAAGGGCTGAATTATCCCCACACACTCCCTGTCGATCCAGCTCCTTTGGTATCTGCCCCTTCCCTTGATCATTTATTCCAGCATTTGGAAGTGTGACACCTGAGGTTAGGGGCTCTATTATTCCTCTGCTGTGTACATCACACTGTCTGAAAACATTTGACTGGTCTCTTTCAGATGAGTTGGGAAAGAGCCCTGTGTTCTTCTTCACCCTGGTGAGAACAGAGAACATGATCTGAAATGAGGTTAGCTGAACGAGCACTGCTGCTGCAGGGACTGGCCATGCTAATCAAATACAGCCCAGTTTAAGGCCACTTTGGTGACATAGCACCACATTCTAGCAAGAATACATTCCCAGAAATGCGTCACTCACCCTGCAGTGGACTTGGGAAGCCTAGCCCATCTGGTCGGTCTCTTGGGCCAGCACAACGTCCCACGACTACCCCCAGCATGATTTTACACACCAAGTGCCTTCAAGGGTACTCGTAGTGCTCACAACTTGCAGAGACTCTGCTCCCGTAGCAGTATGGAGAACCAACAAGGGAATCCTTTTTAGCATCTCGTCTGGTGATAGACATCAGTCTAGAGAGCCCCTGAGCCGTAAACTAACATTTTGGTCTCTGTGTGGGCTTTGACTTTTGTGTGCAGGCACCAGAATCTTTTCACAACCACTATGGACATGCCTTTGAGGAGAGTTCTGACTGTCTGCAGTATGGCAAACCATGCTCTGCAGTACAACAAATCCTGCTACAGCTCCCACCAAAATCAGTGAAACAGGGAAGAAGGCCTTTAAATCATTAGCTGTCTTGTCTGTAGCCTATCTGCTCTGTACCTCGTGGTAAGCAATTTATTCAGTATCTTGCCATATTCATATCACTGGGAAAATCTTTGCCCTGTGCAGAATGATCCAATATAAACTATCTGTTCCTTTTTCAGGACTCAGCTAGAGACCTGAGCAAGGCTGCAAGAAAGCATATTTGGGTACTCTGACTCATGCTTTTGGAAGACTGTAGTTACAATTGCTGTCCTGGGAACTGCTTGAAACTCCTAGTTAATGTTCTCAGATATTTTTTACAGCTCTTTGCTGTGCCATCTCAGCACAACGGTCCTTCCATCTGAGGACTTCCCCACCTTCACTCTTCACAAGCAAGCCTGTGACACCAAACTTTTGGCTGAAAACTGTTCTTTTTCTTTAGCTCAGTGAGTGGCTGCATGTCAGTGGCATGAATGTCTTACCACAATAGAATAATTACTTGCATTTTAACCCATCTTTTACATAAAACAAACCATTAAATTCAGCTAAATTCAGCTAGCTGCCACAAGCCTCTTAATGAGCTCTCTCATTATCACAAATTGCCCCTGAATGACATCTTCACTAACTCCCCACACTTCACTATTTACTGCCTCCTGCTTCCTTTCCAACCCATTAGCATTTCCCAACTGCTTCATTTGTACTATTAGATTTTACTGTTCTTAGAAACAATCGACTTCGAGTTCTCCTTGCAGGTCTGCATTTCAGAGAGATCTGAAAAGGGATGTTCATGATCCAATTTAACAGAGCCCAGATTCCTCTTACAGCTGGTGGTCTCTCCCAGAGAAAGATTTAGTGCAGCTGAATAACTCCAACAGTGTCTGAATCACCCTCTTGGAGGTTCCCCCATGCAGGCACCCAAACTGAATGTCTGAAGTTAATAGAAATTTGTATCCTTTCCTCACCCATCTGTTTCCCCTCTCCCTGCCTGATCTCCACACATGATATTGTCTTCTCTATAGCAGCTTTTGGTTGTGCTTATGGTCAGCATTAAAGGCTCAAACTTTCCATGTGAGTGAGATGGTCTCATTTAGCTACCTACCTAAACTAGGTAAACTAAAAGCAGACAAACTCAGTCTCGTTACAATGTTAATTAATGCTTTCTCCATTAAAACATTGCTGTATCTGCAGTGACTGTGATGGCCGGTCTCTGAAAGTGCTTTCACAGGTTAAAAGCTTTGAGTGGTCCTGGAAGATGTTAATTTCCAGCAGTGGGAAAGCACCCGGTCTCCATCCCTTCTGAAACCCACTTTGAAATTGTGCACTGTGATATAAACTCCGTTTTCAGAGACTCGCTGGTGACTCTATGTTTTGAGTCCCCTGAGAACGTATCAGTGATTTTGCAGCTACAAAAACCAAATACCTGAACACTAATGGGTAAATTGGCAAGCAAATGAACTTTGGTATTTCTTACTATTTCCTAAAGACATAGAATACTTCTATTGATGTTTGGACAGAACAGCAGATTCTTACTGCACAGTAGATGCCAGGAATGTAGCCTGAGAGATTATTAATGTCTACAAAAGCAAAAACTACTGCACCTCTATTTCTGATGTCCTTACTGGGATGGTGGCAGTTTATCTTGTTGAAGGGTGGCAGCTGGAGCAAGGGAACCCTGGCTCCATTCAAAACAGCTGCAAAACTCACGGGGACAAAAGGGGCTCATTCCAGCGCTGTAAGCCCAGCACGTGGCTCCGGATGCCTTCCCTTAATGCCATGTTACCTGAGGAAGCAGCCCCAGGGCAAAACGTGCAGCTCCAGCTGCCGTTTGCCCAAACTCTCCGCTCTCCTGGAGCTGCAGGCAGTGGGGAAAGTTCTGCACGCAGAACCCCAGGGCGTAGCGGCGTCTGCGGTGGCTCCCTCCGCACGCAGCCTGGGCCCCTGCTTCTCCCCAGCTTCAGAACCGTGACAGCTCCAGGCTGAAGCTGATCTGTATTTACTTATGCTTTTGTAACTGTACGTTTTGGAAGTGAGAGTTTCCTCTGCTCGCTCCCCTTCATGCTTACTCCTTGCAGGTATCCTTCCTGCTCGAATAGGCTCGAACGGGACAAAATCCCCCTGTCCTGAGCCACCCCACTCCTTCAGGCTCGGCTCCCTCTTTCCAGCCAATCTTTGGTGTTTTTGGGAAGTCGAGCGAGGCGGGGAGGGTGCTTAGGCGCTGCGAAATTCGAGCCAGACGGGAGGCGATGCCTTGGCAGCCGCCGCGCCGGCCACCCGCCCTCCCCTCGCCAAGGGGACCGG
>NW_010588979.1:174470-195214 GCF_000705375.1 Tinamus guttatus | reverse complement strand
TGCAGGAAAAGGGGGTTCGCAGCCGTTTTTGCTGCCCGCTTGTGCGAGGGAAGGAGGGTGGTTAATTAACGGGATTTTGGGAGCTCCACTAACTTGAACCCTGAGTGGGGCACGTTTATGTGTGCAGGAGGCGGCTGGGGAGCACAAATCCGATTTGTGAAGGATGTGATATTTGCTATGACTTTTCATTCACAGTGGAAGTGTCATCTTTAGTGGTAAACAGGCTATTCTGCCCGATACTAATTTTATTTGCTAGAGTAATATACAAAACAATAATTCTAGCTCACTAGCAATAAAATAAAATAAAGCTCTGAGCACACTGAGAGAACAAACCTGCTCCTACAAGCCCTAACTCACTTGAATAGTCCTTAATAAAGCAGCAGACCCATTAACTTTGTAAGGATTATTAGAACAGATTTTTTTTTTCTCTAAACTAAGAGTTGCATACTCAGATCTAGCCTGAGTAGGACACATGAGCAGTGTAATTGGTAATACCATAATGTATTTCTGTTGTTTAGGAACTGAAAAGGGTGTAAAACTTGTTGTGTGTTTTCATCCTTTTCTCTGAGAGCCAAGCTGAAAAGGTAAGTAAAAAATACAGCTGTTTCTTTTTGCAATTAAGCAGTCAGATAGTTACCTCTATGCAAAATACACTAGAGCACACTCGCTTAAAACCAATTAGGATTAATCATAAAGCCATCTTCATTGTTTTCTTACAAAAAAAAAAAAAAAGGCGCTTTTCATTGTTACTGAATATACTGTATACTACATCCTCTTCCTATGTATGTTCTTTATACATTTACTATATGCTTTCTTCCTTAAGTGAAAAAGAGTTGGTTCTGGGGGTACCCCTGGCATCACAGAGGGCACTATACAAAGTAATGCGAGCTGATGGCATGGGGCCATAAGCACTTTCTCCTCAGCACTGGGGCTGCACAGAAGGTAACTGCCAAGGACAGAATTTGGCCTCTAAAGCTTTTTGCAGCCCCTATGGAGAAAGAGCTGCCCACGCCCCAGCCAAAGTTCATGCGCGTTTTAGGAATCAGGCTTAAGTGGCTGCCTCTGTGGGCTGCGCTGGTGGGAAGAGCCCTTCCTGGATGCTGAGCGGTCTGTGCAGGTCTCAGCTGCCCACAGAGAGCAGAAAACAAAAACCAAACCAATAGCTTGCAGCATGTGCAAATGCCATTTATTTCAACATTGTTCTTAGCCTTCCTATTCCATAAAAAACAAGCTCGGTACCGCACCCCTCTTCCCCTGCCTCTTAGGGCTGCAGGTTGTAGCTGCCACGCGTCTCAGCACAAGGCTCTGCCTTACAACCTGTGCTGCTTTATCTCTTTTTCTTTCTGCTGGAATCTACGTCTTCCCTCTCTCTCAGCTGTTTCTTGGAGTCCTTGTGGGTTAATACTGAGATACAGGAGTGGGTTATTCTATTTGCTTACTGACGATCCCTGTGTAGCCTGCAGGTGTTGCTGAGATCTTGTGCTAGAAGAGAGACAGACCCATAGAACTGGAACTGCCTATGGCTTTCCATTGCCTAGAAAGGACTTGGAAGGTAGGTCCTGGCAGCCTCAAAGTGGGTCTAGTTCAACCCCTCATTTGCCTGTGTCACATCCTCCTTCGGTGCTCTCAGCTCTGAGAATGAAAATCATGTTCACACTAAAAGTAGGCTCTAGCACACCCCCGAATTAAATGACAGATTTGTCTTCATTCCGTGTTGTCTCTTCTGCTGTCCCAGTTACATCTCCAGCACTTGTCTCTTCACCTCTTTCTCACCTTTGGGGGCACAAATCCTTCCGTTCCAGATCTTATCTCCTTGACTTTATTTTCAGAATGAAGCTCTCCCAAGTCCTCCAATTGCGGTGGTAACTTTTTCTAGCTCTTTATCTCCGTTGTGAAAGTCCATTTGTCCTCCATTTGTCACGATGGAGGAGTAAGGATGGCCAGCGAAAGGCACCGGCCCCAGGGAGCAGATACGCAGGTGTTTGAACAGCTGCCCTCCAGCCGCATCCTGGTCACTCCAGGTGTTCAGCTCACTCCACGTCTTGGCTGGTAGGAATCTGCTTTTCCCAGGCTCCTGGCCAGGGCTCTGCCCTGCAGGATTGGCATTTGCTGCAGTACAGTGTGGCTCCAGCCAGATGCCTGAGGTTCTCCTGTTTCCTGTTGCTTCCAGCAGCTGTATCAGGTTGATTTACAATTGCTCTGCCCAAAAGGTGCTCAGGTGTTGCCCTTCCTTCTCAACCATACAGGTGCCAAGTGAGGACATGCAGGTGGCAACAAAGCCACCTTTTGCTGCTGGCTGTGGCCAGGCTGCATGATGCTGAGCTCTTTGGCTCCTTATCTGCATGGTGCCTCTTTGCCCTGCCATGAACCCACCCACTGCTGCATCTGCAAATGGGCTGTACCTGTTTTACAGAATCAGAGCTAGAGGGAGGCTGTGGAACAACCCTAAAGAATGAATCAAGTAGGTGTTTTTGATTATCAGAACTTAGGTCTGGTAGTTTAATGCACCTTGTTGACCTCTCTCAAAACAGCATCTTCAGGTTTTGTATTTAAAAGACTTATGAGGCAGATTGCTTTTCTAAATTCCTGTGGCATTTCTAAATCTGTGTAGATTTGCAGCAACTTCAAAACAGTCTCTCAAAGCTATTTTTCCCTAATTCTTTCTTCAAGTAGGTTGTAGGCACCTTCACATCTAGTACCATATAGGACAACCTGTACGTACTGCAGTAATATCAAACAGCAGCTGGTCTTAAACATGTTTTCCCATGTTTGTAAGCGATGTAGAAGAGGATTTCTGTAACAATTGGGGTTATCTTTGATGTTGTAGGAATCTGGATCAGAAAATGCACATTAAAATGAATTTACAGTTTGTAACTAATTCAGCAAATTTCTCTTTGTATGAGGTTAGTTTTTTGTCTTTTATTGGTAGATATGTGTAAGACAATGTGGTTGCTCAGGTAAATTGGCAGCTGCAGAAGTGTGGCTTTAGGTTACAAAGTCATAGTGAGCAAGGTAGCAGAAGTCTGAAAAAATACCATATGGCATTAGGCTGGAAATGACTGAAATTTGTTTTAAAAGTTAGTCAAAATGTTATTTGCAGAAGCTCTTTCCTGGATTTATTGGCTAGCCCTTGGAAATAAACACAGAGGTAACATTTAAGGCTTTAGGAGGCTTGACACAAGGGCCTGGTGAAGTAGGTGGAAGTATATTAATTTAAAAGAACCTTACAGCGGACCCCAACCCAATTTCCCCAAATCTTCTTTTTTTTTTCCTGAATACTGTCTAAATTATACTATGTAATGTAAGTCTCTTAATAAAGAAGCTTCAATCTCCTTGCTGTCTCTCACAGAGCCGCTTCTTTATCCTTAATGCTAATTTCATCCTCCTTGTTGTGGATTTTTATTAAAATGACATTACTTATTAAAGTGTACAGGGTGAATTATTTATGCAGTATCTGCAGGAATTGCATGGACTTTCTCCAGGCTTCCTAAATATATCAGCAAAATGCTAAAGAACTGCAGGCTGCTATCCACATCTTGCTAACAACTCTATTAGACTCCACAGTGGGCATCTGACTGTAAAGTCTTTGCAGGGTCGCAGTCTAGATGTTGTGGGATATTCCCTGATGGACAAGAGGAGCAAAGGTTTGGGGTCAGTGACGCTTTTCTATTTTTCTCCCTATAGGTAGAGTTGCTGCATTTGCAGTTGCTGACATAGGCAGGAGAAGCTGGGCTGCCCAAGACCAAGCCAAGTCATGTTTTTCCTGATACTTTTTATTGGCCTTCCTGGATATGTTTTGGGAAAACCCAAGAAACTTTTTCTCCTGCAGGACAGGACTGTTGGGGGAAAAAAAAATAGCAGAGTGACTTCTGTGAAAGGAGCTTTGCTGGCCACCCCTGTGAGAAGAATCCCCATCAGTGCAGAGTGAGGGGAACTGACCGTCTTTCTGTCCAAGTGATCAGATTTGGCTTTTAGTCTGATACCCTACGGAAACTCATCTCAGGCAGTCATCCTTTCTGTGCTTGTGTCTCTGGCTCTCATTTCCGTCTCTTCCTTCTTCCCCCATTATGTCTTTTAAGCCTCTTGGCCAACCTCAACAAATGTTGACAGCAACGTAGAGATATTTGAGCTATCCTCAGGGAAATGTGATAGCGAAATGTCTAGGGAAGTAGGCTCCCAGGAAGAGCAGAAATGTATCAGCACTGTCTTTAAGGGCCAGAACGCATCTGCAGCTCGGCCTTTCTTAGGCACCAGAGAGCAAGGAGCCATGAGATGCAGCTGTAGGAATCTGGGCTTCGTTGCTCTGGGACTGCCTTGGCACGAGCGATCTTACTGCGGTGCTAACGCTAGGGATTCATCTAGCCCATTAATTTCTGTGTGTTCATTAATTGACAGAACAAGGATAATGTCTCTATTTTTCTGCTTGGAGGAAAAAAGGGTTCTATAGCAATGTTTGCTATCCTCAGAAGTCTGAGTATGTTTTAGAAGCTAGAGTGCTTTGCTTGGCAAGAAGAGCAAAGCTATCTAGTGAGATGCTTCTGTTTTAAAGGCTTGTCATGCACTATATCCATGGGAAAGCACTTTTGGGCAGAGAGTGCAACTGCTAGATCCAGGATTAAAATGTTGTTAATAACATTAGGAGAATATGAAATGAAGACTAAATTTGAAAGCAGCACTGATTTTTGAAAATATTTAGTAGCTGCCATGAAACCTAAACGTCATTCCCTGTGTCATTTGAGGAGAACCTTGGGAATGCTTGATATCTTACTGTGGTGCTGGTGTTCCTGGCCTGAGCAAATCCCATAGATGTTGATGAATCTCCTGCCTAAGTTTCCTCTCAGCTTTGGATCAGACTGTCCATTTTCCTGCTCCCGTAGTGGTGACCTAGGCATTTCATTAGGCCCAGCACTAGTGTTTCTGAAGCTTGAGATAGTTGCGTTGCAACAGCAAAAGTTTGTGCTGTGCTCACTTGCTGTGCTTGATGTGGGAGCTGTCCTGTAACCACGCTGGTTTTTGCTGTGAATTTCACTTGCAATGTCACCTTTAAGACCCTTGTGAGATGCCTTGTACTTCAAAGTGCCTAATCTTCTGGAGTATCAAGTCTTTGAGTACCTTTACTCTTGTTCTCATCAAGGTCTTTCAAATAAGCTTGAATATTCTTGGCTGAGCTGTTACAGAAATAAGTGATGGCAAAGTGTTAGAAGTAATTTCCTCTCTGCAGAATGGCTCATTTTTATTTTTATGTCGTCTAACTGCTTTAAAACGATTTCTCTGAAAAACCTCAGAGTAAGTTTAAAAGCTTTTCCAGCTGTAAAGTACCTGTGAAAATGTAAGCACTTTTATCAGCATAGAAGGGCAGAATTTGGCTTTTGGTGGAAAAATAAAAAAGTGACCTGGATGGGACTTGCAGCTTTAACATTGTGCAGTTATCACCTGTGTTCACTCCCTTCCGGCTCTGCACAGTCCCAGATATTCACTTTGTTGAATTAACTGTTGTATAGGGTAGAAAACTTTCTTATTAAAAAAAAAAAATCATTTTAGTAATAGCACATGGTGATACGTCATGCAGTCATTTTTAAAGACAACCTGTATTATTTAGTCCATGGTGCATTCGATCAGATTTTCCTCCTCCCCTGTTTCTGGGCAGGCCTGGAATACTTAGGAAATCTTAAAGAACAGGTCATGAATAGCCGGATTCACCCAGGAAATATGCTGGGATAATTCAATAGTGCAGGCTGATAAAGAAATCTGGACTCAGTCATAAACCCATTGGTTTATGAACTCAAATACTCCAGATCCTTCAAAATAATTATTACCATTACTCTGCTTTTTTAAGTTCTTTGATAGCATTTTATTCTTGGGAAAAAGTTACTACAAACCGCCGACTTAGGAAAGTAGGTGGATTGGAGCTGGTTTGACAGCCCTTATGCCGGTGTGTACAGGCAAACACCTCATAACGAGTTCGTTACTGCCGTTCCCACCTCACCACCTCCTCCTCACCGCTAAAGATGAAGACCTGTAGATGGAATGAACAGTACTGAAAATGAGTGAAACAGAAGGACTCCCTAGTTAGCTTGAACTGTACAGTGCAAATGTATTTCTATTAAACAAATACTCATTTTCTGAAGTCCTTTCTACAGTTTATTTGCATAAACTCAGTAAAACCCCAACTGACTCAAAGTGAAGTCAGTACCTTGCTTTGTGTATTGCGTTTTGTTCACCACACTCTGTTTCTCTTCTACAGGCTTTAAACAGTTACAATCAAGGCGATATAGAAGGGTCAAAAAGACTGGGTCGCAATGCGCTCTGGGTTGCTGTCGCCTCCATTATCATTGGCCTTGTCATCATTGGGATTTATTGCGTAGTCCATTTCACAACGGTAAGCACACGCAGACAGTTCCAATGCGAGAAGGTCTTCCCTGTGTAATAGCTTCAGAAACTAAAGACTGTCATAACCGTCTGGCTATAATTTAAGACATACTCATGTTTTCCAAAAAGGAATTTTTTATTTCTTATTTTATAATTAAGGAAATGGTACTTTCTGTGGTTAAATGCAAAGAGAGGAGTATTAGCAGCAGTTCCAGAAACTCTTGCAGTTTTCTTAGATGTTTACTTTAGGCAAGTTGCCCATTTTCTTAGTCCTTCAGTTCTTCCATCTGCAAGACTTAAGTGCCCAGAGACCCCTAGATTTCACATGGTAGTGTGCAGAAGTGCAAATTTTCAGTACCAACACCTGTCCAATGGCTCTTTTAAAACAAAACAAAACAAAATTTCCAAGGAGGAGAAGGCAGGCAATTGCTATTTTACTGTTTGATATTAAGGTAATAATGAGTGTATCAAAACTGACTACAAATGTAATTTAGACTTGGCTTGCTGTGGATGAAAGCTATAATGTTCAGTGCTTTATAGCTGATCTGCTTGATATATCTAGCCCTGTAATGAAGAAGGGAGAGAAATGAGTCCTTGTATACAAAGTGGTTACGCAAGTAGATTGTAAGTCTATTGGGAAAAGAGGAGATAAATATTTGGGGCATTAATACCTTGCTTAGTTTTGTGCCACAGTAAGTTCTTTTCTCATCAGAAGTGTGCATCCCCCATCAAAATCACCCAGCTTAACCCCTTTATTGTTAGCTGCTTTGATTGGAGCACTGTGTTCCCTGAGCCTTCCAGGGGCTGCCCAAGCAACTTAAACATAAACTATAAATAGAGATCACCTCATCCACCACAGAAATGCAGACATCTCTGGGGAGTGGAATGGGGTAGCTGGTTAAGCATGGGCAACATTTTCAGAAAAAAAAACTTGAAGTTTGAACTGCATATTGAACTGCAGAGAAGTTAATGGCACAGAGGTTCATTTCTCTAGGATGGTGCTATCAAGTCAGAAGCTGACTGTACCTTTCACTAGTTTCTCAAACCCTTTGCAAGCCTGAATCTCATTTTGATTCAGCTTGTGCAGTCCTCATTTAAAGCAAGTCACTTGAGGCTGCATGTGCCAAGTTTTGTAACTGACAGCAGCAGTGAATTCCCGTGTTCACTTGTGCCACCTTACTCATCACTTCTCAGACAAGGATAGCAATTCAGTTCTTGTTCTCTAAGTAGAGGGAGAGAAAGACAGCGTGAGGAATGGCTGAAACCACTGGCTGGAAGCGTTGACATTAACTGGGGCACTGGTAGCTACATGTAGTTGTGTCAACATTTCAGTTGCGCTACAGCAGGACCCTGCTTGTTGAGTGTGTGAAGGCTCCTGTCTGCCCGCTGCAAGAAATTAGAAGTAATTAGCTTGCTCTTAACATCTATCTAGTATTTGTGAGCACCTTTGAGGATTCACCCTTCTCTACCTTCCCAGGCTCTTTACTACTTCCTGTTCTCACTTGTCACCCTCCAAAAGAGCCCTTTGTGTTGCCTTTTTATTTTTTTTCCTTTTGTTCCCATGTGTGATGGGAACAACAATCTCCTCACATGAAAGTGGGTGAACAGGAGCACCCAACTGGCCTCTCTATGATATTTCTAGAAGATTAGTTTGAGATCAGTGCCTAGTTCACAGAATTTCGGTACAACTAGGATACCAAATCCCATTTGCCCCATTAAAAATTTCAGCCAAGGTTATCCATTCATTCTCACATCTCCTCACTCTTCAATACTCAAATCCAGTATGTGCTCTGTCCTGCTTTTAAGTTCTGTCTTTTAAGCAGAACTAAGAGGATTGCCCATGGCATAGGCCTCTCAGCTAGGAGAAAACTCACTAGTTAGGGCTGTTGAGAGTAGAAATGGTAAAAGTAAAGTGTGAGGAAGTCCAAAGAAATGCCTGCTGTGAATGGCAGTAATCATGCCCCAGTAACTACTGTATATCCTACTAGGAAAATGAGATTAGACATATGTGTTTTTGCAGATCCCCTGGACTATTCAGATGCTTATGAACTGTGGAGTGAGCAGGAAGGAACATGGCACAGTAGCGTTTGATGCTCGTAACTCATTTCCAGCCTAGCTGCTCATTGTCTGTGACACATGTGACACATGTAGCCTGATAAGGAAAGTGACCTGGGTTAGACTGCCCGCAACGTCTTGGGCTCAGCTCTCTGTGCCCGGCATCTGGTGGATGAGATCATGGGCGTGCGTCTGATAACAATCCACAGACCATAGGGATGGCTGAAAGGCTGTTCTTCACTTAGCTGAAAATAGATCAGCAAGGAGTGATGGACTTAAGAAGAGAAAGAACCTTTCACTTTTTAGAAAGTTCCCTTCCTCTCCAAGCTTCCTCGCACACCTTAGTTTGTCTACTGCTGAGCAGCAGCAGTACAGGAAGAACAGTGGTGGTGCCTACATCTGCATCAGCGAAACAGCCTTGATTTTTCATTTAAGATCTACCTGGTGCTGAGCCAACTCTGGGCTTATCCTTCTGTGTTGGAAAGCTTTGTTCATCTGTAAGACCAGCACGTTATCTTTGGAGAATATTAGGGTATGTACATATATATTTACCTAGGAGTAGGAGCCGCTCAGCACTTGGGAATCATCTACTTTCTGCAGTCATGACCCCAAAAGCAGATAAGGCAAAACCGTCATTTGCATGACTGGAGTTAACAGCTCAGCAACAAAACTCACCTGTCTTGATTAGGGGAATCTTTGCTGTGTTCCTTACACTGAAGAGCACTAGGTTAGTCTGCAGCAAGTGCTGAATCACAGCTATCCCCATGGTGCTCGAGGCCCCGCTTCCCTCTGCTCCATTCTGCTTTTTCCCTCTCCCATCAGCTTGTCCTGCACAACTCTTGCCAGTCCATTGCCCTGAATTACGTCTGCAGTGCTTGCTCAGATGTAACTTAAGCCAGTATTTATATCAGGGCTGAGTCCAGCCCTGCATATGTGCTCCTAGGCATGTTGTCTGTCAAGACCTGCTATGAGGGAAGCGTGTATGTGTCTTCCATAAGGAGACATTGTTATAGACCGAAATCTGCCCGAATGGGCCTGTTTAGAGAGCTAATGGCAGGATATCTAATGATGAGCCCATGTCAGCTGCAAACCGCATCCTGAATTCTGCGTGCAGTCCTAGTCCCCAAACTCAGACAAGATGTGACAGACAAAAACAGGGAAAAGGTGGCAGGGTGCAGAAAAACCTTCATAAGATAAAATAGATACATGATATAAAGTGCAGCTCTGGAATTTACACCTCTAGGCTGATTTGGATACCAAAAAGTCTAAATGATTTGAAACAGCAATCAGAGTAATTCACAAAAGAAAGCTTAAATGCAGATCTGGAAATATAATTGCAGGTTCAGAAAGTTTCTGAGGTGCAGATTGCCAGAGATGGATGGTAGCAAAGGCAGAAATATCACTGTGTACTCAGCCTTTTTAGACGCTCCCTCTAGGCATCTGCACCATGTCACTGACAGAAGCAAGATCCTGAAGGAGAGCTGTTTACACTGACGCCGTACAGCCGCTTGTACACTCGTTTGTAAGACTGGTTAGAAGCCTTTTGCTGATTGAATGGATTTGGAGACAGCCTTCTCGCCTCTTGCTGAAGCTTTTGATCACTCAAAGTTAATTTTGTCTCTGTGTAAGGGTTCGGTAGTTCAAGATCTGCGTTTTTTCAGAGCAGTCTCCAAATTTTCAGAGCTGTTTCCAGATTCTGCACTGTTCTCACAACATGAGGTTCTTGGTGTCATTTCAGTTCCACCAGCAGGATTCAGGGAAACAGAACCCTGAGTTGGGACTTCCTTAGTTAAGCATAGGAGACCCTAGAGTCTCAAGCTCTGTATTCCTTTGTCATATTCTACTTCATGCTACTGTAGGAATTGCCCTTGCCCCTTGCTGGGTTTGCAGCCTAGCCTCTTAGTAGTCTGAAGCAATATGCAGCTTCTTATAGCAGACATCTAGATTGTCCCTAGGGTCTGGGTGAAGATGACAGTGCTGTTAGGAGCAGAATAATGGTTCATATAAGATTTACTTACTGACTGAGCCAAAAAGCATATCAGCTTAAGCTCATATCTTTGGTGCAGCTCTCTGCAGTCTAGGCAAGGGGGAGAGAGCCACATAGAAATGTGGAGAACCTGGCAAGTGACCTTCACTTGTCAGAGTGAAGTAAAGAAGCAAGCCCTTCTGCACAGCCCAGGCCGAGGCAGAGGCAGTGTGATTATGAGGAAAGGTAGCCAAAGTGTGGAAGAGAAAGAATGCAGCTCCTGCCAGTGGACCAGGGCCCAAGGTGCTCTTCATTCGGATGAAAAGTTCATCATCTTTGCTTGTCTTGAGCCCTAGTGCCATAGGCAGGGAGATAGATCCACTGGAAAGTGCACGCATGAGGAGGATAGTCATGTTCAACAGCTTTGCAATTTCATCTTATCATCATTATTTAATGCTTGTGTAGAGGTGTCTGAACTCCTGACCCCTTCCTTAATCTCACTCGAGCCAGGACTTACAGGCAGTTCCAGCGTTGTTCCCACCTGTCCACATGGCTCCAGAAAGGAATGGAGACAGACGGGTTCTGCAGACGGTACCAGCTTACATGGCTTGATTAGCCTATTTGCAGGAATGTAGCATTGATAATCCCTACTGGAAGCAAAAGAAAAGAGCATTTAGATCGTGTGCCAGGAACAAGTGTATACATTCATTTTTCCTACTGATTTGCACATAATTCTCCAGGGAAGATTGATATTCAAGCTTGTTTTTAAGCTTAATACATTTTTCCTGCCATCCTTTTCCTCTCAAAATGATTTGCAGTCATTTCACTGAGTGCCTCTGTTCTACAGATAGAATAAGCTGAGGGCCTGCAAATTCACAGGAATTACCCAGTCATCCTCCAGACCTTTATAATACTCATCCTTCTTTCTGTACCATTCCATAGGAAAGAAAGAGCGAAGGAAGCTTGTCTGCCTTTAGCTGCAGGGATTGACCTGCTGGTAACCAGGATAGTGCAAAGTCTGAAGTCAGGGCGTCCCAATTGCCTTTTATCTACATGAATTTTTGGTGTTTACGCTCACCCTGCTGCTTTTCTGTCAGTAAGAACACAAACTGATTCTCTCATTGATCCACTATCTTGTTTAACTGCATTTTTAAAACAGGGTAGCTTAAAATCCACTAGCTGTCTAGCGAATGTGACCTGTGAGCTCAAAAGCTGAGTAGTGGGCAGGCTGGTACACATAGATGTTCAGAGGCAATTATTACTGCACCTAATTTCCTTAGGAAACCACATACAAAAATCTGGTCCAGTTGTTTCATCTGTTGTATTTGCCAAGTTGGCTACTGCTGAAAGTATCATTCTTGCCTGTTTTACTTCAAGGCATCAGAGTTACTTTTACTTTCATGAAGCTTTGGCATATAAGACCCCATTTCCCAGCAATGAAACATCCTAACTTGTATCGATTCAGGTAACTCAATTTAAAAATTCAGTTCAGATTGACAGATGACTGGTGCCATTAGAAACTTAAGGCTCTGATTCAAAACTGTATTGAACCACTAATCCAGGGGGATGATTGTTAAGAGACCAAGTACCCCTAAATAATGTGTCCATTAGATCTGTAGAATTAATAATTTAAACTCAAAGGCAAACTATCTATCTTTTCCTCCTTAAAGAAGATATATTTTTCTGTCCTTGCAGCATGCTATCTGAATATGAGGACTGCACTTGAAGGATATTGTCATGTAAACCTCAAGAGGGAAAATAATAAGAAGAAAACAAAGATCTTCATTCCAGACTCTTAGATTTGACCCTACAAGTCTCTTTGCAGAGGCACGTTGCTGGCGGATCAACTGATAATTCAGTTAGTTAATCGGCGTGGTATGACCAGGTATACAAAAAGATTTATTTATAAGGAATCTCAGTGCAAAGCAGAATTTTCTCTTTTAGGCTATTGCACAATGAAATCTTGTCCTAATGACTCTCTTTTGTTTCTAATTTATGTGAAGTGTATGCTGAATCCATGAGGTTCCTTGGCTGAGCCTAGCCAAAGCCAAGCTACCTGGACTGTTCATAGCTCACGGCATAGGATCTGATGCACGGCCTGCTAGCAGGAGAGCTCCTGTTGCCTCCAATGGGCTTTGGTCAGTCCATTAAGAATTCTTATATTCCTTTAAAATAGCCTCAACATAAAGTAGTCATAAGCACAGGTTTTTTGATTTTATCTTGCTCTGTGATTTTATAATGTTATGTCATCTGTCAGCAGCTGCTTTCTTTGTCACCTGCAGCTTTTCAGTCTTTCACATTGTTTTTTTTCACCACACAGTGACTGATTTCAATCATTTGATTATTGAGACACTCTTGTTCCATAGCATCTCTATTTTTTCTAAAAGATATGTTTTTGTTTTTTGTCTTTCATTGTTGAACTCCCTTGATTTAGCTTCAGTCTTGCATTAAGGCTGTACTGAGCATATTTTTCTCTTTAAAACTCTCTGATCCAAGTTTATTTTTTGATCTGACAAAGGATCTTGTTTTTAATTAGAAATGCTTCTCCATCCCTTTGTTATTGCTCCCCTAACAAGTCACAGAGTCTCATTATATTCTGCTTTGTCAGTGTCTTTTTGTTTTATTCACCCTCTCATCTGGTTGTGATCTATATATTAGTGGAGTTAGACATGGACAGATTCTTCTACCCTTATTAGTGTTACATAGACTCTTGCTGATCTTGAGTTACTACTCATTGAACAGCCTTAAATTACAGAATTATTTGACTCTAAATTAATGTGATTCCTGGATATATTGCAAAAATTTACAATGAGACAGCTGGTTTATATCAGCATAAGTATTTTTGAAATAATATATTTATTCTATCACCTAAATATTCCATGTACAAAGGAGAAAGCTCTAGTGAAGATTAGGTGGCTACATCTCCAATGGTTGTTGTTCCATTGCTTTAGTTGTTACGACATCTCCAAGCAAGTTATGTCACTTACGCTTACTCTCCTTACACTGGCACAATCCAGAAATTCATGGGGAGCTGCAGGTGCAAGAACAGAAAGAATCAAGCCTGCATAGTATCAAAGAAATAATAACAATAATATTCCAGAAACCTGTATTTCTCAAAGCATATTTCTGAAAGCAGCATGTTTTCTGTGTCTTGAGATTACGTGTCTAATGTGCTTTTTTATTTTTCTTTCCACTAAATTCTGTTTTTCATGAAAGTCAGTGATGCATAGTCTATCCTTAATTACTGCATTAAAATATTCTCTCATACCACTGAAATCAGTTGATTTCTTCAGCATTTACAGTACTAAAATTCATCCGCATGGGAATTTTGCCACTGATTTTAATGATCCCAGGCGTTGGCTGTTCTATGAACTCTTCTTCAGTTTTTGAATACTATTTCAATGGTTAATATGTCTTGTGGGACTTCTAGTAGCTTGCTGTATTGTCAGAAATAATAGAATTGTCATTGAGAAGTGGAATAAAATTACTTTCAATTCATGTCCATTCTGGTATATGGGAACTGTCTTTCCTTTTTTTTTTTTTTTGTCTCTCATTTTAATGAATAATACTGTTTTTATTTCAAATCCATTGGGTGATTTCAGGTAAGGCAAATCAAAGCAAAAATAAAGGATTTCTGGTCTACATGAGACTATACAAACCTTCTGTCAAGAGAACTTATTTCAGTGGCTTATGAAGCTTCATCATTTAATTATAAAGTAAGTGTGTAAAAGATGAATATAACAATTACCTGGTAAAAGCCAAGCTCTGTTCTGCCACACTACTACTTACTTATGCATTCAAAGCCTAAATCTGGAGTAGCTCCAGTTTGCATCACAGCTGGTGGGAGCAGAATTCATTCCTATTCACTTGTTTATCCCAATGCAGCAACAGACTGACCTGTGGTAAAGCAGAGATGGAAGGTGTCTAGTTCCAATGTCTTAGCTTGGATTCAGCTTCATTCTCCCCATGCTTCCATTGACTGTGTTGGCATTACACTTGAGTTTTCCATTGGAAAAGCAGCAAACAGCCACAGTTAATATCCTCAGAGTTTTGGCAGTGCTGCCATAGCTAATGTGGCAAGAGGGGAGGAAGATTTTCAAAGCTGTTTGAGTGTTGGAGGATGGGGATAGGCAACTTGAAGTATTTTTTGAAAGCACCCAACAAGGATTTAGATCAATAAGAGCTAGACTTGTTCAGATGCTTTTGAAAACTGGGACTCTAACTTGTATCTTAAATATCTTTGAAGTCTCATCCTTAATATAAATGAGAATTGAGTCCTTGTTTCTTCACTGCTTCTGATAAATGTTGTTAGCTTACAGTGCTATTGATTGGGATAAAAATAAAGGCTTTATATTAAACCACTTAATGTGACAGAAAGGAGAAAATACAGTAATTCCTCTAATGTTCTTTAGTGCTTCTGTGTCATAGGTAATCTTATCTTTCCTTCACTAATGCACTAGTATCAGTTCTTTTCATTTATTTGTGTTTGCATAAAGTTTCAAGCATGTTTAAGAAATGCAGTCAAACACAGGTCCTTCTTCAGCCCCGCTAAGCTGGAAACGTGTGTGCTTCTTGGACAACCCAGCCACTCCGTTTTAGATGCGATAGACCTGGCAGAGAGAATTATCAGGCTTGGGCAAGCTGAATGACACTGGCCTGTCCAAATCGGCCCGACGACTGGTGACAGCAGCGGATGTGGAGGCAGGATGCTGTTGTCTGACGGAGGAGTAAGTGCCTGCCTTATATTTTGGGAGAGATACAAACAAATTTCAACATCTATGACAGCACGGGAACTTCTCTGCCATTCATTATCATCCATCTAGGACTGCATGGATCGGATTTGGCCCATTTTTATTATGCACTGCAGCTACCAAGGCTGATGGAAGAAGAATGAACTATCAGGCATATACTCAAAATGGTACTATTTCAAAAATAACAGATAAAAGAAATTAAAGTAGAAATCTTTCACCTCAACATCTGTGTCCTGGGCTAGAGAACAGAGTCATCCTTCAGAGTTTGTTTGTTTGCTTGTTTGTTTGCTTGTTTTTCAGCCTGCCCACATGCTGAAGACGCCAACTCATTCCTAAAGTCCATCTCTCTTCCTTCCTGCATGTATTACAGGCAGAGACAGATGGAAACTTGAAATTGCTGCCCTCAGCTCCTGGATCAGATTAGCATCTTTCGCTTCTTGCAGGACAGCTGCATTCTGCAAAACAGCAGTGTGCATGTATCTTGATATGTAACCCTAGAACAAGGCTTCTAAATATAAGAGGAGTTTCTGCGCTGCTGTATGAAGGAGGTCAGCCAGCCGCCGAAGTGCCATGTGGTGTACGTTTCAGCAGATTGCACAGCAAAAAACCACCAAGACGACAGCATGAAGTTAAGTTCTTCAGGTGTCTCCCTGCAAGCACCCTCAGGGAATTCACACATGCAGCCTAGGCTCATTTCCTTACCTTGAGCATGACTCTGTCCCCTTGTATTTAGTAATATGAGGTGGATATTGTTTCTGATTTTAATGAGCAGGGAAAAGATTGGGTCATCTTCCCAGTTAGTGTTTACTTTGTGTTTTTACTCTATTTTCACACACAAATGGACTAATTTGAAGGACTGGATTCCTCAAAGCAGTAAGAATTAAATGCAAAGAAAGTCAGTGGTTTGCTCTGGAGCCAAGGTGGTGGTAAGCCATGTCCTGGTTACCCACTTGCAGTTCACCTGCCTTTGTGGAATGTGTTGGTGCATGGAGGGAAGGGCCCGTATCACCAAAACTTAATTCCCAGTAACAGGACAAAGCAAGAGGAAGATGAATGACCTGAAGCCTACACTGCCTTTGGGAGACATCTCCAAGCAAAGCTGGAGGCATGGGGAAGGTGTGTGCAGTGTTGTTTGTATTGCTGCTGCCTGATTCTGCTCTTCTAAGACGGAGCCTGCAGGACCTTCAGCAGAAAAGCTCTTTGAAGATTGTCTTCTTCTTGCTATCTCCCCATCTCCAACTTCTTGTTCGGTTAGCTGATCGCTGGGCTAGAGTAAGGGAACCAGGAAAGGATGCAATGGTCCAGGAGTGATTTTTTTGGGGCACTTGCAGTTTTCCCTTTCCCAAGCACAACGGCATGTTCTCCATGCACGGCAATGGCATGCAGTCCTGAAATGTGAGCACTTAAGGAGCCGCCTAACTTCCTCTACATCACTCCCTGGCACCTTGGCACAATGGGCTAAATTCAGAAGTGACCTCAGGGTGGGTAGGGGACAGATCACTCAGCCAACATAAAGGTGCAGGAACAAGTTTGGAGCCCAGGGTAGAAAGGAGTGTTCTAATGCAAAACCCATTTGGGAGGTCTCTGAGGGGTTCTGTCCCAAACTCACATGTAACTTCTTACAGAGAAGTTACACGAATGGAGAAGCACTTCCTCATGTATCCTTTAGTTTGCAATTTATGGCATGTCTGAACATGATCTGCTCTAGGGTGACACTTCTGTTTTTGTCCTATCTAGCTGCAGGGCTGAGTGAGCTGCCGCTTAGTTTGAAACTGCTTCTCTTTGGCTAATTAAGCTTCTGTCACACTAACGAAAAGGAACTTTGCCAGATACCAGAAGATTCATAAGGACCTCAGACTGCATAATCTGAGGCTTTTGGCCATTGTGTCTCTTTTTTATCACATACTTCGGGGTAGGAGAAGGGGAAACCCTGCTGAAATTAAGGGATGCCTTCAGAGCAGGCTGCATGGCAATAGGGAAACTTGGCAGCCTCTTGTACACACATATCAAACAGTATTTACTGGACATTTAATAGCTTTCTGATTTTAACTAATTCCAGGAGATAAACCAAAGAGCAATACTGAGATCAGGGCTAGAGCCCAGGTACTAGTTTGGGACTAGCACAAGTGTTTAGCTTTGACTTTTTGTCGATGCCAATTTACAGGGCCAGTGTTCACCATCTTTAATTAAAGACTCATCACAGTTCTCTCCTGACCTCAGATCCATTCTGCTTGTTCCTTATTATTGTTAAAAATGAGTCAGCTGATGAACGGAGAGGTAAGATGTATCCAAGAGGCAAGAATGATCCAAGGAAGAGTGACTTCCCTTTACCATTCATTCATGATTGGTAAAACTTTCACAGTTTGCTCATCTTATAAGCCATCAACCAAAATCTCTTAAAGTTACTTACTGAACAGGGTATTTTGTTTGAGTTTTAGTAGTTAGGCCAGATCTATTTCAAGCTTAGTTCAAGATGGGTGGATGTAAGAGGAGAAGGAGTTCACCTTTGTTTTGAGTATTGACGTGATGAGTATCACACAGGGTCAAATGGCTCTTCATAACCTGCAGGTGTGTTACAAACATCACTTTTTAGAACCTTATGTTGCCCCATAAGGTGCTGTAGCACAGTCGTGATATTTGATAAAGCCCTTTTAAATCATTTTGTCTTCTGTTATGGTTTGTGGAAAGGGTTGCAGAGCAGACAAGCACAAATCTTAGACCATTCACACTGTTGGTGTGATCACTAATGCTGAAGTAATTTCATATTTGTTTTCTGTGATGTCTAGGTTTAATGTTTGCTCAAAGTGGATATTTGTTCTGTGGAAATGTGGGCAAGAAACACAAGTAGGGTCCTGAGTAGACCAGAACAAGATTTTTACATACTTGGCCAACCTAGCATCATCTCCACTTGGTGGATGGAAAGCTGATAGCTAAAGGCAAAAGTGATTAAGTATCTTCTCAAAGATCATATTAGCAGTTAATGTCACAGGCAAGAAGGAGATTTTTATCTATTTTTTTTTTCTCCTTCTCATTCAAAATGCTTACAGTCATTATTCATGGAGATTATTCATTTAGGGCAATCTATAGTACTACAGCTCTACAGATAAGGAATGAATTACTGTGATAATGTCAGGAATGCTTAGTATAGGGAACCTCATTTGTGACCCAGGAAATATGGAAGTGTTGGAAATATGGAAGAATGTGAATCACTTTCCCTCTGTTCTGTCCTGGTCTGGCAGTAAGAAAGGAAGATGAAGACAGGTATGCAAAGGAACGGGAGCAGAGAATGCATCTTGTGGTCTTCCTTTGGGATGTAGAGGTTGGTACTGGATGGAGCGGAAGAGGGACAATTTTCTGCCATCAGGTTGCAAAGCATGGAAAGAGTCAGGAATCACAAATGCACTTTGGGAACACCAGGGTTCCCAAAAACCCTCAGGGGCATGAGCTCTGCCAGGTCCTCATGGCATGTCTGCAGCTAAGCTCTTGCTTCCCACATTTCCTGCTTGGATAGCTGTAAGGGCTCCCGCTTGAGTTGGCAGGAGAAAACAATATCTCAGTGCATGCAAGGCCCACACGTACGGACCGGCCCAGGAGATCGGGTGGTGATTTAGTAGACTACACTGGTCAGGCCCACATAAGATTTGTCATCTGTGGGGTAATATGATTCAGCATTCATAAATCATGGAGACCCAGCAAGTCATAACAAGGCACAGAGGTTGATTGCTGCTGGACTGGGCTGCTCGCATGTGGTGGTGAGGGAACACACTGCGTATGGATGGGTCATCACCATGTACAGAGAAACTGTCATATTTGATACTGAAACTTCACCCCGAAAGCACCATAAATGCAAGATGATGCTCGGACCTCCTACAGACCACGTGCTGTGGCCTCGTGAGCTGCTAGCACTCTTTGTCCTGCAGTTTAGTCCTGGTTGGCGGCTCTGATGAGTTACACCATTGCAAAGCAGAAAAGAATTGGAGAGCTAAAACAAGCATGTCGGGAGAGCTTAAGAAGGCCGAGCAGTGTTAAATATAACAAGAGCAACAGCTGTGTTTTATAGCCGTGTTGCTCTTCTGGGGCGCTGGGTAAAGCCGCCCGCCCACATTCCCCCCACAGCCCCTCTGAGTGTGGTGAGGGCAGGTGGAGGCCACTCCAAACAACAAAACAAGCACAGCTGAGCCTCAAACCCCGCCGCAGGAGCCAGCATCATCGATCCGCCCGGCCCTACGACACAGCAGCAAGGCGCGAGGCACAGCTTGGTCTGGCAGATAGTCGCCTACTGCTTGAAGGAGACTTCAAGGGGGTCAAGGAAGACACAACCGCGTCCTTACAGGGGGTCTTGGCACTTCCACCCAGGAGCAGAGGTGGCTGCTCAGAGGCAGTCGTGCTGGTGTTTGCTCTGCGCGTGGATGGCAGGCTCTGTCCCATGTGTCACGCCACGGGAAGGGCGGTATGGCAACTGCAGCCTCGCTCTCTACCCCCCGTAGTGCTGGTTTGGGGAAAATGGTTCAGGGACCAGAAAAGAGCCCTTACCCTTTGGCAGAGGCTATGGCATCAGTTTACCAGGAGCATTAAATAAACACAGTCATGATGGTGTGATCAGTGGCATGGGAGCTGGTGTCACCTGCCTACAATGGGGATACGGGGCCTGCGGGCTGCTGGAACAGGGGGTGGCAGGACATGGGGTGGCAAGACATGGGGTGGGGGGCACGATATAGGTTGGTGGTGACACACAGGGTAGTGATGAGACATGAGGTAATGGTGGGACATAGAATTTTGATGCAACACAGGGTGGCGGCAGGACACATGGTGGTGGTGGGACATGGGGTGGTTGTGGAACACAGCATGGTCGCAGTATACAGGGTGGCTGTAAGACACAGTGGCGGTGGGACGCCGGGTGGTCGTGGAGCATAGGTTGGTGATGGAACACATGCTAGTGTTGCAATATATGGTGGTGATGGGCCCTGTTGTAGTGGCGGGGCACAGTGTGTTCACAGAATACAGGGTGCTAGTGTAACATAGGGTGGTGGAGGGACACAGGGTCTCGGTGGGGCACTGAGTAGTAGTGAATCACAGGGTGGTGGTTGGACATGGGGTGGGGGTGGGATACCGGGTGGTGGTGGGACACCGGGTGGTGGTGGGACATGGGGTGGTTGTAGGACATGGTGTGGTGCTGGGACATAGGCCATGATGGGACATGGGGTGCTGTTGGACACAGGATGGAGGTGGACCATGTGGTGGTGGTGGTACACAGGGTGATGCTGGGACATAGGGAGGGTCGTGAGACACAGGGACAGTGTTGGGACATAGGATGGTGTGGGACAGATCATGGTGGGGTATGGGGTGGTAGTGGGACACAGGGTGACTGTGGGACACGGGGTAGTGGTTGGGCTTTGAGTATTGGCATGACATATGATGGCAGGGGTGGTGGTGGGACCTGGCGCATAGGACAGTGGCATCAGGGTGTGTGTGTGGGGGGTGCAAATCGGCCTGCTGGGTTGGCAGTTCTTGGCTTGGTGATAGTGGGACACAGGAGGGGCCGACAAAGAGGCAGGCCCAGGGTGCCGGGACGCGGGTGGCGGGCGGAACGCGCGCGCAGGGCT
>NW_010588979.1:152559-174311 GCF_000705375.1 Tinamus guttatus | reverse complement strand
TTTTTAATTTGACTCTCTACTTCTTTCAGAAATAGAGTGGGTTTTTTTTGAAAAAAGGGACTACTTGTTCTCTGCAGGCAGCGGCCAAGAGCTGGCTCACACTTGCTGGGTTTCGTCAGGTTTCCCTCCGAATATGGCAGGAAACAACATAGTGTAACAAGGCAAAACTTAAAACTCCAGTTTCAGACGCTCACTGAGAATCTCTGGAATACAGGCACTGATAAAGGTGCTCTTTGTTCTGAGTGTGATCACTGTTTTAAGATACTTGCAGGATGAAAAAAAATCGCAATTCTTAGTCTTCAATTCAGAGTCAAATCTTCCTGACAAGTCTGCTCTCTGTCTCCTGCTGTTCTGACTTAAAAATACAGGTGCTAATCTGCCTTTTTCCCTCTCTTCTAGGGCTTTAAACATGGGGAACACAAGCAGTGAGCGAGCAGGCCTAGAGCGTCATGGGCATAAGGCATCCCGAGCTGACAACTCAGGAGGAGCCATCAGTACAAAAGAGGGTGATAGGCCAAAAATCTTGATGGATAGTCCTGAAGATGCAGACCTGTTCCAGGAAATGAAGGTATTGCTGGGTTGCCTTTGGTGAAATACGGATTGTCCGAGTGTGTCAGTTTTGAGCTGTTCTTTATCAAGATGTGTTCCTAGGCACCGCTGGATAAAGAAGAGTTCCTGGCCTGGCAGCAAGATCTGGAAGTGAGTGATAAAACCCCCACTCAGGCTCGACCGACAGTCTTCCGTTGGACTGGAGGAGGGAAAGAAGTTTATTTATCTGGGTCCTTCAACAACTGGAGTAAAATTCCTCTGACAAGGAGGTAATAAACTTTCGCTGTATCAGTAATGCAAAACAATCTCTGAGGATTAGTGCAATGAGAAAGCTGGTGCTTAGTGTTGGCACGTTCATAACAAGGCCTTGAGGAGAGAGGAAGGAATCTGTGTTTCTCTGTTCCTGTTTTGAGAAAGGAGATATAGAAAGGAGATATCGGGATCTCTTTAGAGGCTGAAAAAAAATAGCAGAACTGAATCAAACGGGCTGAAGTAAAAAAAGAGTTCATTATTCCAAACTGAATTCTCAAATCCAGCTCTGTGATGGTATATGCTGGCGCTCCTTTCCTGAGAAGAGAAATGGTGGTATTGCCTGGCCTGTTGGAATTGTTCACATGGCACTGTCTCTCTCTGAGCATTTTTGAGATGCCAGTAAAGCGTTCCAGAGAACTGAAAGGTTCACAGCCCGAGGGTGTCAAAAATACCAAACGATAGCTATTCAAACGCAAGGTATGTCCAACTGACAGAACTGATGCTTTCGTCTTCCAGTCATTGTTTATTCACTTCCCTGGCACCTGTGAAATGCAATTTGTGATGACAAATCCTGGAAGGCAAGAAAAATTAAACTTTTTTTTTTTTCCATCAACAGAAGCATTGATGGCAAAATGAGGTCTTATGTACTAACAAGTAAAATGAGGCTGTCAGAATGACTTTATGAAAGTTCCACACTACTTCCCTTATGATGCCAAGAGTATCAGTATTAATTTTGGATGTACTTGCGTGTCACATTAACTGTAATTTGATTCTTTTATATTACACATGAGATTCTCTTAAACATGGTGTTGCCATATTGACTTTCTGCATGTTAAGGCGATTCGTATTCTATGTTATGATGTTTGTCACATAAATTGATGCACTTTTCAGAATATTTCATGGGTGATTGTCTTTTAAATTCTAGTCACAATAACTTTGTGGCAATCCTGGACCTGCCAGAAGGAGAGCACCAGTACAAGTTCTTTGTGGATGGACAGTGGACACATGATCCTTCAGAGGTAATGCTTTCTTTGATTTAATATGTTTACCGATTGATGAAAAAAAAGGGTGGATGTTATTCTGCACCAGTAACTGGCCTTTTCAGAGAGAAAGCACTTGTTAACAAGCTGCCTTACTTAGATGGTGGCACCTGACTGGTAGCCTAAAATGATAGGAGACTTCTGTAAGAAATAGGTGACAAAGGTTCACTGGGTATTGGTTTATGAGTGATGGAAAGCTTTTCTCTTTCTGGTGCCCAGCTGACTTTGAGAACACGGTAGCATTGCTGCCAGCTGAAATCTCTGTGTCTCGCTTGCTATCTGTGCTGGAATGTTGCTCTGGATCTATCCATAGTCCAGCAATTGCACCAAAACCTGCTATAGGCCATTAATTCCTGGAGGCACCAGGGCATTTCTCCCTCCTCTGCTGTAAATAAACCACAGCCTGCCCTACCTGCTTCAGAATTAGCCATTCACAGCTGCTGGTTCCAGGCTTTTGGCCACTCTTGCATACTTTGCAGAACCATGTACTAAATTTAGCTTTCAGACCCTCTGCCCTGGACTTTAGCTTTAAGAGTAAAATTCATGCCACTACCTGTACTATTTTGGGTCATCCAGACCTTACCTGGCTCTGAAAGCCTTTCTGGCCTAGTCATTAACTTTAACTCAGACCTAATCTAGTTTTAACTGTAACCCAAGATTTTCAGTAGACACAGCAGGCTCAACTGATAGAAATTCCCCCCTGCCTCTACCCAGTCCCAAATCCTTTAACCCACCCTTTAACATAACACTAATTCAGCGATGGTGAACTCTTTCCATATCTGGTTCTAATGTATCTTGAAAGGAATATATCTTGCTGTTAATACCAATCGCATAGTTTTTAAAATCCTAATAGTCCTGCAAGCTTCTTTACTGTGACTTTTGTCTCTTGTTTCTTCCTAGCCAGTAGTAACCAGCCAGCTAGGTACTGTCAACAACATCATTCAGGTGAAGAAAACCGACTTTGAAGTATTCGATGCTTTGATGGTGGACTCCCAAAAATGTTCCGACATGTCTGGTATGAAGCTCCTGGTAATCTTATATTGAACCTATTAGAGCTGTTAAAAAATTCCCTCTTCATTTTTGTCTTGAGTTAAAGACCCAGGACAGATTCTCCACTTTTGACAGACTCTGTAGACCTGCGCAGGTATCACATATAAACAAAGGAAGAAAAAGGCAGAAGAGCCTTTGGCCAAGCACTGCAGGTCATTAAAGACAGATTAGGAGGAAGCCATGGACGCTTAATTGCAGTTCATTTGTCTCTGCAATATGAAATGGCTGTTTTTAGCACACTCAGTGGTGGATCTGTCTCTACCTTAAAACATCAAGCCAACGTTGACAGCCTGAATTCTTTCTAATAACCCTCCTTTTTTTTTTTTTTTCCCCCTAAGGAAATGGCCTCAACAGCTGGCTAAGAAGATGCCCAATAAGAGATACAAATTAGATGCATTTTAGTAATGCTGCTGCAGGCTCAGGAGTATCTCATATCGTCTCAGTTTAGTATAAGAAAACCATGTCTTTGAGCAGAACATTATGGAAAAGTTATAGGAAAAGAGGCAAGATTTACCTTAGCTTATCTCAGATCGGCTTGGCTACCTGTTCTTCATGGGCCTTTGTAGGCCCTGAAACCACGACTGAAGTGGCATCTTGCCTTCTTAGAAGACCTGTCGTTTTTATTGGAGGTAGAAGGTACCTTCAGTTGATTTTTGCTCTACAGCACTTTCTCCTGGACAAAGTTTTTTTTTGGGAAAAGAGTGCGATTTGTGAGATTGGGATTGCAAGAAGCCACGGAGGAGTCTAGCAGATGCTCTCCCATAAGTGCAGTAACAACTCTCTGTTATCTTGCTTTCTACTCTGAAGAGCTCTTTCTGGCTCTCTGCTGGAATAATACCTGCTTTTTACTTTGCATGTCATGACTTTAGTACTTAGTATTCCCTTGCAGATAATGTTGTGGAGCAATGTTTAGTACTAAGTGTTTGCTGTTGAAGTGCTGGGCAGAGATGATGATGAAATTATGGAGCCCTGCCTCCCAAATTTTTGCAGCTAGTCTCAAGGCTGACAGGGCTGGGATATCTTTAAATGTCTTTCTCTTAAGCTACAAAACTCTTTGCAGATTGTTGTTACTCTCTTCACACTGTAAGTGATCCTCACTGCATCATCTTCTATAGTTCTTTTACATGCCATTAGCTTCTTTTGGCCGCGAGTTCCTGGGTGTGACAATGTGCTTGGAGTATCCGTAAAGAGCATATATTTTTCCGGAGTATTTTAAGAGTAAATATTTCACATCTCTCTGGCAGAGTTGTCAAGTTCACCCCCAGGACCATACCACCAGGAACCCTATGTCTGTAAGGCAGAGGAGCGCTTCAAATCTCCACCCATTCTTCCCCCCCACCTGCTACAGGTCATCCTGAATAAGGACACGGGCATTTCTGTGAGTACTTCAGTGTCCTTTGCTGAATAAGGTCCTTGAGAATGTGGACAGAGGGAAAAACCTGTATACAGTCAAGGAAAAACATGGAATAATTGCCATATTGCTAAATTGCCTATTATGCAAGTCCAGACAGGTCCACCTGTAGTAAATTTCTCTATCTATCTGACTTGTTTCAAAATCAAAATGAGAACTGGGTTGCGACTTTACTTCCAGAAAACCAGATCCTCCCACTGCAACAAACACCATTAAAAATGTGCTGAAATTGTCAAAAGCATGTAGGAAATAACTGAGGTGTGTTTCATGATCTCAAAGATGATCCAAAGGGTTCCACGCTGTGAGGATCTTGGGTTGCACTGGGACCTCATCTGTGTTTGTTGATGTACTCCATACAAGAGGCAGTATTGGAGGGTATCCAGACAGGTATTGGCAGTGGTTATCACCCATCAGCTCTGATGATCAATTGTGAGTTCTTGGAGGTTTTTGCCACAGTCTCATGCCCCCCCCTTTTCTTTCTCCTCCCCAGTGTGATCCAGCTTTACTCCCTGAACCCAACCATGTAATGCTGAACCACCTCTACGCACTTTCTATCAAGGTGAGAGACAAGGCCTGTTCCTCCTCACACGCTCGACTTTCAGATAACCATGTAATTCGCTCCCTTGTTTTCCATCTCTCATAGGACGGAGTGATGGTGCTTAGTGCTACACATCGTTACAAGAAGAAATATGTGACTACTTTGCTGTACAAGCCAATATGAACATCATGGTTGTTTGTGACCAGGTGTTCTGGGCCAGGGCGGTCTCAGAAAAAAAAAAAGAAAGTATATTTTCTTAACCAAATGTACTCCTGCTCTGTGCTGTAGCAAACAAACTGATTTCATATAGTTTCTGAGACTTCCAGGTTCTATATTTGCCTTATTCTTAGTCCCAACTTGGAAGTTCTTGGAGGTGACAGCTTCACAGCAACTAGACTGATGACAAAGTGTCAGTGCCAACTGTCAGTTCAGTCAAAAACACTTAGATTCAGCTATGTAATCAACTGGGCTGAAAAATGTCAGGACAGCAGTGGATTAAAGACTTTGGCAGTGATGCATACTGTAAAAAAATACAAAAACCAGCCTAAAATCTAGAAAGTTCAGGATTCTTGTGGAATCAGAGTTGAGCTCAACACTAAGCAGAGCAAGCCCATTACTGCTTTCATAACTTATTGTATGCATCAAACACAATTATTTTAGTAGCAGGTTCCAAACTTGCATGGCTGAAATAAGTGTGAAACTTGATGTTTTGTAGCAGCCTTTCTAGGCAAAATCCGTGATACCATCACCCACAAGGTCATTTTGATTTTACAGTAGACTGGGATGCACTGTGTTCCTATTGTTAATAGCTCTGTAGCATTACTCTTCCTCAGAAGAGAAATACAACTTTTCCACTGTGGAATCTCTGGTAAAAACTTTTTTTTTTTTTAATAGCTGGATTTTTGTGTCAATCATACGTGTGTCTTGCAGTAATCTACTATTTTGTAACTGACTTCTCTTGCTGTCACTGATTAGGGCTTCCTTAAACTGGGATAGGGAGCTGCAAGAAAAGCAGAGCATTCCGTTTAGGGATTAGTTCTTCAGTAACAGCCTCTGTCAGATGAGTTGATGCCTGTAAGATACTGTGCAGCAACCTGTATCCCGGAGGCCAAACGTGTGGTGGAAACAGCTGTGTTGTGCTTTTCCGTGCCCTGGAGTTGGGTCCTTCCCTCTGAGCTGCAGCACCAGCAGCAAGTACAAACCTTTGCAAGCAGGGCTGTGGCATCTCCACGTTTTTTTTTCCTTCTGTTCCTGTTTTTCCAAATGAATCCAGCGATGCTGCGTGGCCTCTCCTCCGCACTGCCAGTCTGTTTCACCCCAAACCAAACGCAACGTGGCTAACGCAAACCGCCTGCTGCGCCTCGGCCTCCCTGGAGGAAGCAGCTCAGGACGGACCCGACGGGTCCTCTCGGTTGCTTGTTTTTTGGTGCCTGTGAGTGCCAGCGACTGTGCCAACGATCCCAGCCCACGTCCTCCTGTGGGGAAGACCAAGTCAGCAATAGCACGAGCGGGTGAAGCCGCAGCAGCCAGCGCCCAGCAGAGCCGGCCACAGCTCTGTTCACCAGCCTGTTGCAATATCCTGAGTAGCTCAGTAGAACTGGGTCTAGTGCAATGGTTTTCTCTGAAAATTGTCATTTATTCTGTGCTATTGATAGTCTTGATTCTGAAATACACAATTGCTTTTGTTTCCAAACTCTTCAGAAACAAGTTAAAAATAAAATATTTTTAAGAAAAGCAGATGAGTTGTTTTGCTCCTGTCCTTCCCCTTATGTTTTTTCAGCCTCAGCTTCGAGTTTGGTATTTTTAGAACCTGCAGTTGGTTGTTGCTGCTTTACACGATACACTAGACTCAGTCTGAAGCACTTTGTTATCAGGAAAGAAGATGAAGGCCGCTTTGGTGAGCTTTTCATGACTCAAAGCTTACACAAAGCAGAACACTCAAATACGAGCCCCAGTCATCCTTTAGTCTCAAAAACATAGTACCAGGCTTAAGGCCATGGACACTTTTGTGTTCCCACAAGGCTCTCTAAGCAGACCTGTTTTTTTCCAAGCCTTTCTCCTTGACACTGAGTGTAGTATCTGGCTGTGGTTTCACAGGCCACTGTGGGTGAAGGTGGCTGTGACTGTGCACTAGGAGAGCCTGTACCTCTGTAACGCTCTTATGAGCAGCAGACGGCACCTGCTTGTAAAGAGCTCAGTGAAGGGACGTAGGGAGATACGTGTACACACCATGTGCAAACAGAGCAGCCTGTAAGCACCCTGCCAAAGTGCAGAGGCTCATTACAATTTAAAGGGAAGGAGAAAGTGGTGCCAAGAGCAAAGGCGCCACCAGGGCAGTCGCAGGTCGTTCCCGTTACGGTGCTGGCCTGCAGGATTGCTGCCTCCTGGAAGGTCAGCTCACTCCGAGCAGCTGGACCAGGCCCGGAGCAAGAGGCACGTGGCCACAGAGCCCCCGGGGAAGGGAGGGGGGTGATGACAGCAGTGTCACCCCATGAAGTGGCCGGTACCACCTACCCCCAGCAGCCGCAGCCTCCTGCAGCTGTGTCAACCCCCTCCCAAAAAATAGCAGCAGGTTTTGAGCTGGGAACCCCCTCCCAGGTCCCCAAAACACACTGGGGGAGTGAAGCTAAGCAAAAGGCTCAATAACTTTTTTTTTTCTTTTTTCTTTTTTTTTTTTTTTTGTTTTACTCCACCAGTTTCTGGAATAAGTTTTAGTTTTTGTTACAATTCGGATCATGCATCATAAGGACTGCAACAATGAGGGTTAAATAAGTCATCTTTGTGCACAGTAAAATCAAAATAAAGGAACATTGAACAAGTTAGCATTTCATCCGATACATCCGCTAGTAGGCACAATAGATAAATCAAGCAGCTTGTAATTTTTTTTCGCTTTTCTTTTTTTAAATGTAGAGCAGTTTCATGAAGGATGTCATGGAGACCAGAATGTAATGGGAGCTATTAGTAACCCTCCCACACACCCTCCGCCAAGCCCTGCCTGGGGGGTGCGGGGGCGGCCGTGTGCACAAACCCAAAAACACGGAACAGTAGGAGGACAAATTAAGTTACTGTAGGCAGCAGTGTGAATATTAAAAACCTCTTCCTGTGAAAGAATACTTCAGACCCTGTAAAAACTGGTTCAGTTAAAAATAGATGTATTTACATTTAAGTCTGATCTAGCAAGTTTTCCCAGCAGGTGGAAGTTCAGCTGTACAGGAACCGCAGGTTGTACTCAATCGGCATTAGGGTTTTCATGAAGGTTTTTAAAAAGTTGCAGCTCTTAAGCCTTAAAGCACCAGCATCTTACAGCGGTGGGATGAGTAACTTTCTTCGTCCCCTTTGCTACAGGTACCTTGCTGGGATAAATCCCAAACCTGGCGTTAGATCACACTCCTGTTAATTAAGATGGTTTTTCCCAGCTCAAAGGTGAGGGTCGTCTAGCAGGGCCAGGCAGGGGGGCCCGGATACTCACGTGTCTTTAACGGCCCCGCGTTTAGCTCGAGGTGTTTGCAGCCACCTGCTGCTATAGTAAAGTATTTGGACAAATGCACCTGTGTTAGGTGGTATGGACATGCTTTACGTGGTGAAGCCATTTATGCTACGTGGTCAGGGAGTGACAACTATTGGAAGGCTAAATATTGTCGAGGGAAGCTCTTTGGTAAGCGAGGGCACCTATAGATTACACAGCCTCTACTGCTGGGTGCAAGGGGAGAGGGCTTAGCGGGCGCTACGGGGAAGGAAGGGTTCATTTCACCATGCCAGTCCAGAGAGTTATTTGTTTTATTTGGTTCTTGTTCAACAACAAAGTTCAATACTTTCCAGGTGGAGCTTGGAACTGTACCTCTGGTTCCCTCCCTTGTCAATAATAAAAAGGTAATGAAGAAAAACTCCTTAATTTTAGATACCTAAAACCTCGGCCTAACAAGCTTCAATTGCAATTTAATGTTACAGTATTTCTTCATGGGAGCGAGGACTAAGCTGAGGCCCCTACAGTGTCTGAAGATGGCTGTCCACAACCACCAGTAAAACAAAAAGCTAGTGTTGAAAAACCGCACAGTTTACAATAAAAAAGTAGAAACCAATTCAATTCCCTTTTGTTACGAATATAAAGTTTCTTGTAAATATGTACAGTCCTTTGAGCTATTTCTATAGCAGGAAGCATTTCACGAACAAGACACAAGATATACACGTTCAGGACTCAACAAGCCCGTTTCTGAGGTCATGTAGATCTTCCATGAGATGCAAAGATTTAAAAACTGCTCTCTGTGACCTTCCATAATATTCAGACCGGGAGACAACATTTTCAGCAAGTTTCCTGCCAAATCATCTGATCTAAAACAACCCAACAGACAACAAAATACAATATTCATGAAACTTGCCCAAGGACACTGACAAGGCATTTGAATTTTTATGGGTTTCTAAGACAGGTTAGCACGGGCTTGCAAGGGACTAGCAGAAGTTTTAGAGTGTGGCCAAGGGGAGATCAGATGCAGTTTTGCTCTTTCCAGTTGTAAAGAACATGGTTGTTCACCGAGAGCCTTTCTAGCGCAGAGTGAATGGTCGAAACCTGCTTCGAACATCGTCTGCTTTGTGATCACAGCAAAAGAGGCTAGAAAGCAATCGGGGCTTGAGGCTGGCTCTGCGGAAGCCAAGGCGGTGGTGGCGTCAGTAACTGCTAAAGCTGTTTATTGGGGGGATCCTCTTGTGCCATGACATTGGTTCTTATTGTACAACAAGTTACAAATCACCAGAGCAGTCAGTGTTGCTCTTCTCCCCCCCACTCTCCTTTGGAGCTTTCAGGGGCAAGTGGCATCTCCCAGGATTTGACACTAGGCGGATGTCATGTCTCAGTGGACAATGTTTAATGCTGGAAGGAGGAGACAAGTGTGACTGTAACTCTTGTTGTAGAATAAGGCCTGTAGCTCTTCACTGCCAAATTTCCAGTAGTTACTGGTGGTTATTTTGCAGTGCAATCTAAAGGTTTCAGTTAATTTACAAGTGAGGCTACAATACACTACTTAGCAAAGCAACCCAAAAGGAGTGAGCAGCCAGTGATGGTGCAGCAGCATGCAGTGAACTGTCATGCAGAAGACCTGGGTCACGTCTTACACCCCAGGAGCTTAGAGATAATGCACTTTGTCTCGGGATACACGGGATCATTGGAAGCGGGGTTCTTCCCTCCCCACTGGAACTGCTCTAGGGCAATCTTAGAACAAAATAACTTTCAAAAGTGGCAGGTGAACAGACTGCTCAATATTAAATTTTCTCAAGTTCTGTAGCAAATATCCAACCACACCTTCTACTGAAAGACTCAATCACCTAGACCCTTTTGTATCGAGGCCATCGGGATTCCCAGCACGTCTCAGAACTATGATTAATTACCGGGGAAGGAGCGCTAACCACATTGAAGATCTGGGGGGAGATTCTAGTCCCCTTTGACTTTCTTGATGAACTACTCGGGACTAAGGTGAATACAAAAAGTCCATGAACTGCTTGAAGGAGTAACAGTAGTACAAAGTGCAAAAACAGGAGTGCAGGAAAGTGCGGATAAATTAACTGAGATGCAGAGAATCCTTAAAAGCATCACGGGTCTCCTGATGCAGAGCTAGCTTTGGCCCAGGAATGCTGTTTGGGTGACTGGGCAGCAGTTGGATGGAGTGCATATACTCAGTGTATTTCCTTTGTTTTTCCTGCAGGTCAAGATGAGTTACTTTGTCTAGCTGAGACTTACACTGAAGACTGGTCCCAGACCTGGCAGAGAAATTAAAGGACAGTTACAAGGTGCACACACTTTTCTCACACTTGCACAGGTGCCAGAAGCAGTGTGCAGTCTAACTAGTGCTGAGCGAACACCGCAGACCTGGTTCCTTCTACGTGACACAGTTAAATCTCTGACAAGGGCAAGTGCCATCAGCACCACTCTACACAGCGCAGCCCTCTAGGTTCCTTTCTCCAGCATCTTCTCCCTCCCAAGTTTTCAATAACTTCTTTTCTGTTAGTGAAGGCATCTCCTCCTTCACATTTGGAGGATTATAACCTATTCCTGAGCCAAGTTTCTTTTGCAATTACACAGAACTAGCACAAGGGAAGATGCTCCAGGGCCAGTGAATTACACAACTTCATATACGTTGTGTTTTATTAAAAGTAAAGCGGGGAAAGATTTGATCGCTCTTGCACTTTACAGTACCAGCAGCCCATCTAAAGTCCACATCTTTTCCTAAGAATGGAGAAGTTCTCCAAGCTCCCAACTTACCTTGTTGACTTGGGAGAGGGGAGTTCTGGCACCACTGCCAGGCATTCGTCCTCGGCTGGTCTCATCAAACAGTCTCCCAGGGGACCTTTCTCTGCGGGTGCTCAGAAGCCGACCTGGAGACTTTTCCCTCTCCAGTGGGCGCCCAGGAGACTTGTCCCTGCGCAGCTCCGTCCTTCCCTCGCGGTACCGGTGTGGTGTGCTTGGCTCTCGAGGGTGGCTCGGACCTTCTGGTGGCCCCGGGCTTGATGCTACCCGCTTGGTTATGTGCTCGTTGTATGTGGGCGGACCTCTCTTGTTAGGGCTACTGTCATTCAAAAATAATGGACGCGAACAGCTGAGCGACAAAAACCTTAAGTTACACTTTTTATTAGCAAAAATAGAACTTCTCCCCAACACCCAGCAGCGTTTAAGTGGAAAAGCATCAGACCTTCAGGATTTCATTAGTGACACTAGCACTGAGAATAGCTCATGTTAGTCACATCTGTGTAACAGCTACAAAACCAGATACTCCTCAGGCTTAGTATTTTTTCATATAAAAGTGCACTGAAAATTCATTTATGTCTTTTCACACACAAAAATGTATGCTAGCTGCAGGGTATTCAGGCTAGGTTAGGATAAGCTACAAACTTCAGTTCCTCATTTTTTTGATGTACAGAGCCACAACATTTACTTACTTGTCTAAAGCATCTTCATTCAGCTGAACAGAACAACATCACAGCACAACTTCCTAAGGCACTGCTACTCTTATGACATGCATAGGAAGAAGGGGCTCTGGATTTAGACACTGTTACAGTCAATTGACATTTATTGTCACATCAATAGCAACTATGCTCACCAGGCTTTGAAGTCAGTATCAACATGAAAGTAAAGATCAAAAAAATATCCTTTTTTGGTTTTGGCAGTATTTGTGGTGGAAATTACCCATGTATTCCTAATATTTCCTTAACATTTCTTAGTGTCATGGATTTTAAATCATTGATTCCCTGTTTCCATTCTAGCTTTGAGCTGATTCCTGTGAGGAATCAACTTCTAAGAATGGAACAAGGGCATCGATGTTTGGTGAAAAATAAAGATGCCTGGAATGAAGTTTCCATTCCATCTGCAGAAGGAATAGGTGAAACATAACACATACCTGCGTGTAGCAGAAGAGCCTCTGTGGTGCTCATTGTTGGTCTCCTTCACCAGGTTGCCCTTACAGCAAATCACTCTTAGTTTGTCTTGGTAGGAGGAGGCCAAGTAGATGGCTCCAGATGAAATCGCAGGCCCTAGGTACCGTGGATTCGGTATCTCCAAGTGGGCTCGTGCAGGAGTTCTGGGCAAAATTGCAGGAACAAAATTTACAATAAGAATGGTACACATTTTCCTGAGAAAGTACATGCACACACATACACACACTCTTGCAGAACATGCTGTTCGAAGCAGTGCAAAGAGAACATCTTACCCTAGAGAAGCTCGTGCCTGAATCTCGATCACTTCAAGGGAATTGAAATGGGTCACAAATAGATAAGGCTCCCTGTAGGCTGAAGCAGCATTGCCAATGCAGGAAAATACAACACAAAAGATCTCGATTATTACATAAAAGAAGCATCACTAAACAAAACAGAACCCAACAGCTCACACAGAAAAGCAAGGGGGTGAGTTTTCTGTAATAAAACATAGGCATTATCATTAAATAGGGAGATGGAAGCTTAAGGAATTATTGCTTTGTAACTACCTGCATCCCAAGAATTTTAACAGAAGTGTTATGCTAAAGGCATTAAAAAAGGACTGTTAACAGAACCAAATCTATTAGGCAGTGCAAAAGGCTGGAAGACCCCACACTGAAATGATACACTCTTGACTATTTCAGAAATTTCCAAGAATCATTAAAAATTCCACTTGCCAATTTAGTCATGCTAGAAACAACAAGGAAATATTTTGATTTAGTTTTCCTCTGTTTCCACTTCATAGGATCTGCCATTTGGATTAATAATGATCTTGTACCATGGAAAAATTCCCAGTTTCTGGGTCAAATTAGAGAGGGAAGAAGAAACAGGACTGCTGAGACTGAAGAGTATCCTTCCCAAAAGGGTGTTTCCTGGTTTCAATAATATCCATAATCCAAATGTATGTTCCTCAATACATACCAAAAGCTAATGGCAAGCGATTCCATTTCAGGTCATCTGTCCTACTGCGTCTGCCATAGGAATCCACAAAGACACCAAACTCTGTCAAAAACAGTAATTTTGTGTCATGAGTATGCAGCTGGAGCATATTTCTTTATTTTTGAAGGGACAAAGTCAATTAACTGTGTGCTTTTTAACAGTGACACCAAATAGGCTAGATTTATGAGTACTTTTAGTACTGCAATTCTAGTTCCCTTTAATTAAAGTAACATTATGAATCCATTTACTTCTACAGTTTGGAGGACTATGAGACTTCTACTGCAATTCACCTACAATTACTGCTGGTGGACTTTCAAAGACTTACTGTGTATTGCCATGGCATTATGTTAGAGCGGCAGAAAAAGCAGTTATATGAGAAAATAATCCACCCTCTTATTTTGTCACAAAATAAAGTTGCATCTATCTGTATGGAAAACAGATAAAATTACCAAGTTTCAAAACTCCTAATATTTTTTTCGGGACAATTAAACCTCTTTTTGCATCTACCTTTCACTGCGATTCCTTCCTTTCCCTCACATAAACCTACAGGTGGTAACTGACTCACAGGCACAAAGAACTTAAAAGTCAGAGGCAAGCTGACCAACACCATTTCTGTGGCCTGGGTCAGTATGTGCCCATCTGGGCATCTCACTACACTTCCAGCAGCTCACCTGGGGCTTTTAGATTCAGAGTTTAGAAAAAAATTTTGGTACATTGTATTAAAGTCAACTCTGTTCAGTTTTCTATTACTCCTGCAGTCAGATATCTTCTGACAGTTCATATACTAAAAAAAGCAGGTACTACCTTACAACAGACTTACCATGGAAACACAGCAGGTACTCCTCCCTCTGGCCTGTGGGGTTCACTTGTATGATACTGACTGGGAAACTGTTGGTGGAAGCAGCAAACACAGCAGAGGCCAAAGTGTGGTCATTTTTATCCAGAAACTCTGTAAAAAGCATAGAAAAGAACAGCTCAATCAGCACCTGCCTCTTTCAAAAGTGGTGATGCTAATCCCAACAAAAGAATCTGTGGAGCTGCTTGGTGGAGCCTTGGTGTGTTCACCAGGACACGTGTCCTACCTTCAAGTGTATACTGCTTCATCTCAATTTCATAAAACTTGTTGGTTCCAATGATGATGCTGTAATTCGTCAAATGGATGCAGCTGCAAGGCTCTGAGGTTTCAATCTCCTGGAAAAGAAGAAAACACAAACCAGTATCAGGTCCCTGTAACTTAGAGATTTTGCTTACTTCGAAAGACTATAGATTGCAACATTTATCTCTACAAAAAGGACAGACTGCAACTTCAAAGTACATTAACTTTCTCTCTGAAATATTAGAGAAAGTACGCTTGCTGGAGGGGCAAATTTCATTAGGTATTCCTATTTTTCTGTCTAAGGATGTCTATGGACATATAAAATTTAAATCAAGACATTCACTAGACTTGCCTCCAAGAGGAATACTGGGTCAGATGTTCAGAGTACTATCTGCCTATAATTTGCTATCTGAAGAGCTACAGCACAGGAGGTATCTACACAGGCACATGAGATCCAAATCTTACTGTCTTGTCTGGTTTACACATATGCGTAAGTACAAATATATCAGGACTAGTATCAGAAATACCACTAGCTTGTCCTGTGTGGGGGTTACCAAATACCCTTTGATTTTCCCTGGGACACTAAAAAAGAAAAGATACCCTTTGCTTCTTTAACTGCAAAGCAAGAAGTCATTTGTTGTAGATTTCTTCTAAGACAACAGAGGTGAAGCAACATTGCTGAATAATTAAGAAAGGAAGCCCGTTTTGGGTAAAAAAAGGAAGTCTATGATTAAAGCTGGGACCAGTATCTCAAAATTCACAATACTGTTCTGTCTCTCTCCATATATGCCAACTTTTCTTACAGGAAATTACTGCCTACTCCAATTTTAGACAGCGCACATTGTATTTGCTGTCATTTTATCTGGCAAACAGTTACGCATGCAAAAAGCTTCAAGATGTTGCTCCCAAACAAAACAAAAATCTTCATGCAATGTGCGTCTGAAGGGAATTACTAAGCTTACCTTTCTGATACAGTACTTGCTCAAGTTCTCATTATATCGCAGAATAACCACTTTATTGGGCATGGCTGCACAGATACAAAGACCATTCTCAACCTATGGAGAAGATCACAAATATGATTCAGGGGAGGAGTACAGAGTAAATTCTGATGCTGAGCACATGAAACAGTTCCAAGTACCTCTCAAGTATATTTTTAATAGGGTAGTAATTGCAATTAGTCAAATAATGAACAGCCTCTTCTCATTCTCAAAAGAGAATATGAATTCAAAGTGCTTCTGTGATTTCTTTCATACTTGAAACAAGTTATTAAAAGATTAGAAGCTGTTCCACAGAAAAATATTTCATTAAAAGTGGTAACAAATTGACACCAGTTAGGCTTAATTTTAACCCCTCAAACTGTGATCTCAAACTTTACTTTGAACTGAATGATGTTCAGTTTGATATCAATCTAAGTAATTTGCAGAAGCAATTCTTAGTGAGAACTTTTGTTGTGGCTGAATGTTCCTTATTAGAACTGGGAATTAGCATAAATATCAAAGGTTATCGATTACTACAAATGTATAAAGCAAATTTGCTCCCCTGGAAACTGTTAAATTACACTCAGGAACAATTAGTGGATGGAATTCACTAATTAGAAACCTAAAAACTAAGTCAACTGTGAGGAAGCAGTTAAACCACACTGTGCTGTATTTCCTATTGTGTAATAGCTTAGGATAAACCATTGTGTCATTCTGACTGCATGTATTCATATTTGTAGTCAATTCTCCACGCTGTTTCCACCTCTTCTCTTCCCGCCAGTGCTGTTCTTATTTGAAGAAAAAGATTAAAGGGAAAAATAGAGATCTTGAACTTGTGGCTAATGAAATAAAGATGCAGACTTGATTTATATTAAACCATGAACAGGCTAACAGGGGGTCTGACACATGAAGCAATTATATCCTACCTTGCCAGCAGCAAACAGGTGACATCCTTTGACAGCCTCAAAGACATTTGGTGAGACATCAGGCTGGGCAGGGAGGTGAGACTGTGCTAGAGACTGTTTCACTTTCTTTACATCAACAAGACACAGAGCCCTTTCTTCTCCTGGAGACAAAAACGGTTACATTTGTCAAGGCAGAACTTCCCTATTCTCTAGAAAAGTCTGTTTTGTTACCTAAGCAGCAGCTTATCTGTGCAGACTGTTACTGTGGTAACAGTCACAGAGAATGATACATGGAGCATTCATTCCACATCTTTCCTATTAAAAGTGAACCAGAAAATTAGCCAAAAACGATCTCACAGCAGGCAATAAATCCATTGAGAGAATAACCATTGTCTCCATGGATTATTAGTGCTGCTAAGATCTAGTAGAGCATCATTAAGAGTGGCCTTGTTAGGGCACGATTCAAAATTAGCCAGAAGGTTTTCTTTTATCCTTCAGACCTTTATAAAGGGTAAGATATTTTAGCACTTATTTTTTTCCTCTGTGCCAATATAACCTGCAATGGATTTTCAAAAAGGCCCCCGATGAACAGCATTAGAGACCAAGACAGATTTTTCTCAAAAGTCTAGAGATTCAATAACATATCTTTCTCCAAATTTTGTTGTGAATTTTGCTTTTGTAACTATTTTCTGTTTTAGGATAATAAAGAAAAAAAAGAATGGACAATTTAGAGCTATACTAAGGAAAAACCATCTCCCTAAAACAGCTCAAGAAACATATTTTGTTTTTCAATCCCTGCAAATGTCACATAGATACCTGGTAACTAAGGCTTGCAAATGAAGATATGCCCTAGCGTTCAACAAGCTCATACCAATAGAGGAAGAAGATTTCCAGAAAACCACACAGATGGAGGGATTATAACTGGTCCTACTTACACAAGGCAATTTTAAATCATGAAAGCAGTCCTAATTCTGTTACATGGATTAGCCTTTAAAACATGATAGGTTGAGAGTTGCTGGCCATTGACCACAGTGACCACATGCTGGTCTTCAAATGGTAATTATGTTAAGAAAAGTTTTATGCAGTGATTAGGAAGAAATGACTTCTCTGACCAGCTCAGTAATTTTCAGATTGAATTGGTTTTGTAGGACCATTAGCTCTGGCACAGAGTCACTGATCCTTCTCCTGCCTTCATCACTTTCTGTGCAGCCCCAGATCAACTCCATTAGGAGATGAGCACTCCAGGCAGCTTCTGCTCCTTCTTTACTACAGGGTCTTTCTTGGCAACCTGATGTATAGCAGAAGCAGGAGGTAGAAGCTGTTCTTGGGCTTTCTGGACTGCAAGTAGCTCAGAAGTGCTACCCCTTCCATCTGAAATTGGTCTAGCTATTAAGTGTTACTGCACTACACCCAGAGATAAGCAGAAAAACAAAGAAACAGACAACCGTGGCTTAACTTCAGTGACATCATGAGTACTGAGCTCACACAGGAAACCAGGACACTTCTTTTGCACTAAAGCCTTTACAAACCTAAGCTGGAAATGTTTTGTTTCTGTTCTTCCTCCCTCAGCTTCGGAAATTAAGAAGTCACTTTCTTTCAAATATAGTGATATAACTGAGCTTTGACTCACGTTTCATTTATGTGAAAATCTCAGACGATACTAATGTTAACTGCAGTAATTAATTCCTAATGATACACCAATTAATAAAAGAAGCCCATAATAAAACTAAAGGAAAACCCAGCCCATTGGCACTGTATGGCAGGGAGTTTCACACTGGCCTTACACAGTGATTATAATATACCACAAAGACAAAATGGAACATGCAGTCCCCCACCTGCTATCATGAGTAGCTTCTCCAGATCCTTGATGAGGTAAATTTGGAAGACAGCACCCATCCCTGGGATGTGCGTTAAGGAATTCTTCAGGACATTCAGGGCATACAGACCTTCTTCTGCCCCCACCAGCACTACCTATAAAGACAAAAAATAGCATTACACAAGGAGAACAAGGAATGCTCCATGAGCAAGCCTGGCTGATACGAGTTACCAATGAAAAGAAAAAAAAAAATCCAACTACTCAGTATATAATTACACATACTGTTGTTAAGATACAAATTCTATGAATGGAATAGCCAATACTCAGTAAAGTCCAGCCAGGCATTATCATTACCTGGTCACTGAATGGCATCGTGCAATTTATATCCAAACGGTCTTCACCCTCTAGCTTTAGCAGGGAGTTTCCAAGCAATTTCTGTAAATTACAAAAAGATTTCTCCTTGTTAAGTTAATTTTTATCATGTTTTCTATATGTTCTCTCTCATATTCAGCACTGAGAAAATGATATCTAGCTTTTCCCTTAGCTCCTAATCTAGCAGAACTACTGGGTCAATTCTAGCTGTGCATTGGTGCTAAAATTGTGTTGTCTAGTTGTAATATAGACTGAACCGATCAGCATTTTAACAGCTTAATCAGAAAATGGAGACTTATCAGCACAATAATGATGAAAAAGCTACCTAAAATGCCTCCAATTTAACTACTTAAAAATTAAAATGCCACCCCCCACCCCACATATAAAAAAACCCAAAATACTACTGATGAATGGCAGAAGAGAAAGTTTTTGTGTCTGTCTGTCCTTCTGTCCTTTGAGGATTGCTCACACCATGTCATGTGGAACATTACAAGATTGAATACAAGATTGAATTCAATGCAATTAATCCATATTTCTTTCTCTGTTTGCTGCAGTTACAGAGATAAAAAGTTTTGGGTGCTCTTAAGATACTCTTCCTGTCTAAGGCAGAGTATTGTAAGGCAAAACAGTAGTCTCTCAATGAACTCCAGTGCCCAGTACTCCGATTGCATCTTAAGGCAGAAGTATTAACTTACCTTTAGTTAAACCTCAGTATGTCAAATACTGAAAAAATAATTTTCATAACTCTGCTCCCTCCCAGAATATTTTATTATTAAATAAAACTTTTATACTCACAGCATCAGCCTCAGCTTTTTCTCTGGAAACTCTCCCACCTGCCACTATTGATTCCAGTGCTGTGACCCAGCGCTGTTTGTCAGGGAAACTGGGTGCTAATAGGTAGAGTGTTCTACCAGGCCAGCAAGTGGTGTGTGGATGAGACTCCAATTTTAGGATATATGGCACATCTGAGATGTTATATAGATAGAATAAGACTTAGATTAGTTTCTGCAATATTGTCAGTGGATTTAAATTAACACCTTTGAAAGAATGGTGTATTTCACCATTGGAGAGAATGTTGTATTTATCATGATGTGTTACCATGGCAATTATATACAGGTTTCTCTTTTACAGGTACTGCACAGTCTAGCTATTTAAGCTAAACATTAACTAGCTGGATCCAGACCACACATATAAGGCTGTCTGCTAAATAAATATCATTTCTTGTCTTTTATTCAAAAGCGAAAGAATACCATTGTGGAAAACTACAAAAACAGGCACTTGACTAAAATTTTCCCTGCACTGCTCAAGCATGATTTTCGGAAAAATCTGTAAAAATGGGTTATGGAAAACTTTGTTTTTAACAGTCTGTATCCTTTAATGTTCATGTCAAGACATATACAATCTTTCCATTGGTTCTACAAATACATACAAATCAAAACACCAACATATTTTCATAATAAAGGATTCTATACACCCCACAATATTTCTAAGTTAATAACTTTCTGATCACAATGCGGACATGAATTATGAAAGTTCACACACGATAGAGAACACTGAAAGAGGAAATTTAAATGAAATGAATGCTTACAAACTACTAAAATTTACTTCCATATGGCTTGATGAATACACAGTTCAACCATCATGACAGAAGTGTATCTAAATATTTGACCTATTCACCTAGTTCAAATAGAGGTAATCTCAAAACTGCACAGTTACAGAATGAAGGTTAAAGGGAGAAAGTTCTGTTCTGCCAAACTAGCTCCAAACTGATGTCAAGCCAGCTGACATCCTTTTGATCTCATTGATTCTCACCTGTCTTTGCGGTATTGGTAAGTTCAGTAGCTCCTACAGCTCCATGAACAGTGACATCTCCATCAGGAAGGCAGAGCTCAAATTCCTCCAGGGGCCTCTGTCCAGCTTCAGGGAGAATGGTGAGACAGAAAAAGAATAAAAACAAACAAGCAAACAGTGAGAAAATAACTGTGATGGCAAGATGATACATTGGATGTTTCACACAGCTAATAAAACTGAGGAAAATGAAAAAAGCAAAACTTGGCCTTACTACAAAAGCTTCAGCTAAGTTAGGTACAGGCACAGCACACAATAACACTCACTCAGCCTCTCCATTCACCAACAGTATCTGAAGATGAAAAGCTTCCTAGAAGTGCTAAATTACCTTCTCTTGCTTCTGCATCATAAATGAGCACTTTGGTTCCTTCTAGGACAATATATTTCCTGTCCCAGCCCTGTTGCCCACGTTTATTATTCCTGAGGAAAAGAAGTAAAAACTGTGTTAGATTTTCTACACAGATTCTGAACAAAATAGGTACTAATTATCACATCATAAAAATGAGGATAATATACAGAGATGTTCCATGCATTCCAGCACCTGATATGGGACATGTTCATACCTTGGTACTTTCATCCACCCTTCAAGACGTAGACTGCTGCTTGGCTCCTTCAGTTGCAGACCAGGAGAATTCATTTTATCCCGGCAGAATGCTTCAGAGAAGTGTGTGGCATATTCTGTTGGCAGTCCACAAGTAGCTGGCAAGCAAGTTGAGCATTTTGGGTGACACATCACCTGGCACTCTGACAAAAGGACAGAGAAAAAATTCTGTCAAACAATACACACAAACACACACAAAAACAAACAAACTCTGTTGCCTCCACTTGTAACTGTCACCATTTCTTGTAAAGTACCTCCTTCCACACCCAAAATATCAGATGTTTTCTAATGTAGCATGTTACGTAGTGCTAGTGTTGCAGACTATCAAAAAGTCTCATGTAGCTGGAAAGAATTTGGATTTATTTTTCCACTTCTGACAGACAGTGCTGGTCCTGAAGACAATGTACATTCCTTGGTGAAGAGTTTCTGATTGCTATATTCTGTCCCAAGTTTTAGCTGTTTGTAGCAAAGCACCGTGCATAATATAAACAGGTTCTTGTCAGGAAATTGAGTTGATCACCAACCTTTTCTAACAGGTCTTTCAATGAAGCCCAGAAACACGCTGAAATTTGCTAGAATATAAAAACTAACTCTCTTCACTGAAAACCTGTTCTGCATCTGACGCTATTTCATTCATTTCAGTTAAATTTTGTTCATGCACATCCCCTGCTCTTACCAAGACATTTAGATGCTTGCCGTCCAAAGTGCACAGTATCCAGACACACTGCACATTTTGTTGCTCTCATATTTAGCCCCACATTAAAACGATGTGGGATGTTATGATGCATTCGCTCTTTCAGACGCCGGCTGTATTCTGGAAGGGACAAAAATTTATTATCAGGATGCAGTAACGGTGATGAAAATTATAGAAGATTTTGGCATTTTAAAGCCAAAATAACAAAA
>NW_010588979.1:127308-152535 GCF_000705375.1 Tinamus guttatus | reverse complement strand
AACAGGCACTATCTATTTTCCTTTGCACTCTGCGTATCTTAAGTTACATTACCACCTCAGTAACTACCTTGTACAGAATGTCACTTCAGAACAGAGAACTAAATGGCTAATACATTGGTGTAGCAAGATCATGCAATGAACCAACCAATCCAACTAAATTTAACATCTGCACTTAGCTTCAGTTCTTACAAAGTGCTAAACTAATCTCCTAATTTTGCTCACAGCTAACAAACCCTTCAGCAACTATATTATCATCAATACACAGCAGGCCTTCTTCATACAATGTTCATACTAACCATCATTGCCAGCACACCTGAAAGCACACCTAAAATCCCTGCTAGCGGCTCAGTTCTGCATTGTTGATTGTTAATGAACAAAATTTATGTTTCAAGACATGTTTTTTAACTGATGAACACGATTCTCTTCCCTACCCATGATCTGAAACTTCCTGTAACGATCTTACCCATCCTTAGAGCAAGCACATCGTGCCCCCTGACCACCTCTGATGACTGGACTGCAGAGTTACTGAGTCTGCTCAACTCTGGGGGAAAAACAGCTTGTCTGCTTGGCTTTTACCACCTCCAGCTAAAGGCCCTTGGCTTTGGGTCAGAGTCTCTGATTCAAAGCTCATTCCCTAACACTGCTTCTCTAAGAATAAATGGGCAAAGCCCTCAATCCTTCCACTTTTTCTGATGACTCCCTCCACTAGATTTTCAAAGTAGGCAAGGCTAGGAATCCTCTTTTTACAGTCAATAGGAAACCAGTATCTCTTTTAACCTAATATGCTCTTTTAAACATCTATCAAAGGCCTTTTCACTTAAGCAAAAATCTTGATATAATTTTTCTGCCCCTTAGACAAGGGAATTATTCGCTAAGAAAAGATCCTTAAGTCCTTTTGACCAATGCATAGGGAAATTACAGTAAACACATCCTTGAGGGAAAACATTTTTAAAACAATTCATTCTACTAATTTTTTGCTCAACTATTCAGAAATAAATTACATAAACCAATTAGAGAATTTTAAACCAAAACCAAAATTTATTCTTTATTACTCCTATAATGACAAAATCTGTTCTTGAAATCAATCCCAGCCCATTTTCCATATACCAACTTCCAGACATGCTAGCTACATCTCAGAAGACCTGCAGATATGCCACAAAATACAGCTACTTGAAGAAAAAATAGAGCTACTTGAAGAAGGATATTTAAAAAAATAATGGAGATCGCATTGAAATAAGTAGTAGATATATTTCAAAAAGGAACAGAAAATTCATAATCCCAAAGAACCTACCCTCTGGTGTGGAGGATTCCTTCCTGCGACTGGAGGGTGGAGCGAGCAGACTGATCGGAGTCGGCTGATGCTCTGGAGAGCGGACAATGGCAGACATGATGATCTGCTGCCTGGCTGTGGCTGGTGTGGATGGATGAGGGTGGTCTGATATTTTCCTATGAGCAGCTATAGATGAGATAAACACAGCACATTAACATAACCAATACGAAGCACTGGTAAACAGCAGTGGTTCTGCATAACCATGCAATGTTTAAAACTGCAGAAAAACATGTAGCTTTACTGCATCTTCACAGCAGTAGATAAGGACTTAATAACATGTTACTGTTATAGTGGCCACTATTTAAGACACGTTTTCAGACCAAAAACGTGCGTCTCCTCCAGATTCACCTTTTCTATTAACCCCTACCTTCTTCACGAGCTGATCTGAGTTCAATGCGTGTTTTCTGTAGAGCCTCTTCCAGCTCAGCAGAACGAGCCTTCTCCTTCTCCAGTGCCACTTTCAGCTCATTGTATTGCAGGGGAACCTGTGTGGGTAAAGAAGGGTCCTCTTTCCGCCGACTAAACAGGCCCTAGCAACAGAAACACACAGACAACTCCTAACTCCTAGTAAGAGATGGCTTAATCTAGGCAAAGTGAAACTAGCTAGTGGCAGTCTGGCCAGAGGGCCTAATGGTAATTCTGATACATGGAAGGATGGATTTTTAGTTCAAATTGGCACTGGAAAAAAAATGTTGAGATACGCATTAATTTAATACATTACCTGTTCAGTACTCACACCTTGAATTTCCGAGAGTATCTAAACAGAGGAGCTTAAAATACGTGGTTAAAATTAATTTATATTACTTAATTCAAAATGACAGACTGGCTTATGAAAAAGATGTGTCACAAGCCATTATCTCCTGACTAATCAGTCCTATGCTGTAACTACAAGACAACCACTCTAGATAAACAATATGTTCATACACACATATACACTTACCATTTTAAAAATAATCAAATAATTGCACATTTAAAATCCAGTATGCTTACAGCCTCATTGAGGTGTAGTTACTGGGTTCAAATCTAACTATTGAGGGAATGACAAAATACTGGAAAGGCTATGAGGCAGACACTCTGCTCAGTAAAGCTTGTGTTTAGTGACTCAGAATGTTCTTAAATGGGAACATATTTGTGTGAAACAAAGAAAAATAAAACAGAATATTTTGAATACACAGCACATAACTAAGTCACAAACTGCTCAGTCATTTAACTCCATGCCTCTCAAACCTTTTTCACCCACCTTTTTCTTTTTTGCTGGTTGATCCATCTTTGCCTGCAGGAAATCAATGAGTTTGGTTTGCTGAGATATAGTGCCCTCCATTTTCACTTTTTCATGAGAGTAGAGAACCTGTGAACAACACACGGATACCCAAGAAATTTCATCTTAATAATAAACAGATCAACTCAACTGCAGAACAGAACTAAACAAGCAAACAACAATAAACAAACAAAAAAGCATACGGAAATGTCACACAGAAACAGTAGGTCAGATCCCCAAACCTTACATTAAATGTTGACCACAGAGTCCTGCCCACTTTTTCCTCATCCTCACCTGAATGTTTTCCAGCTGATATTCCAAATCACTTCTTTCAGTCTTCAGAAGATCTGCTCGATCTAGAGCCTCTTGCAGACCTTGAGTAAGGCGGAAAATGTGATTTTTCTGCAGATCCATTTGCTGCTGCAGCTTTGCTTGCTGTTAAGAGAAAAACAAAGGAGAGTGTTTGCTTTTTTAAAAACAAAAGGTATCACATGATATCATATCTTGCAAAGTAAGTATCACTTCAGAACTCAAAACTAAAGTCATTTGTTCAACAGCTGAAACAGCTGAAAAATTATGATATCCCAGAAATCCCCCTTCTCTTCAGGATGCATTGTCACTAAACAAATATTTCTATGCAGTATATTTACATTAATTCCCAGAAAGACCATATTTTTCAACAATATATTAATTTGCCATTTGTTTAAAAACTTGAAGTCTTGCAATTGTTAGACTGCACAGAGATACACAAAGAATTTCCAGGCATTAGTTTCTCAAGCCTTCTACAAATTGACCAAAAGTCATCTCAATGCTTCCCAGTAAAAGAAATCTTTCCTACTAACCAGGATAACATCCTGCTTCTCTAGCAGTCATATGTGATAACGAAAATTAATTCCAGTTGTTTGTATCTTGGTGTCCAACTAAGCAAAGAGTACATGATAAACTACAAACACCTTCAGAATTCAATCTACCTGGATGAGAAAGCCCCTGAAAACCAACTCATGTTCATGTATCACGAACCAAAAGACAGAACACTTTTCTGTGAAGCATAACGGAGTTGTCAGCTCTGGGAAAACTTGTCAGCACCTGGGATACACCAACATCCCCTCCATATCATTCTCCCCTGTAATCTCCTCTGTAGCCCCTTCCCCTGCTACCTAGGCTTGCCTGACTGCATTTAAGTTGTGCTGCTGCGGTGCGACTGTGCAACCTTGGATCAGACTTCTGAGAGCACAGCTAAATTATGAAAGAGAGCTGTGAAAAGCCTCATCTGGGGCCTTCCCCCACGCACCCTCTGTCTATTGCCTCCAGAGATACTTCTAAACTCTGGCCCTCACCCTTGGTCTGTGCCAGAACTGTGTTATAGAAATGCTGTACCCAGCCATAGACCTTGCTGATCCTGACCTTGCCTTGCAGGCTGGGACTTGCTTTGTCACTGCAAGCTTCTCTAATGACCACTGGCTGAATCTGAGTACCTGCCACCAGGCCTGCTGTGCTCTTCACATTCAGGTACTGTAGAGCTGTGCCCACTGACTGCAAAGTCCTGGTCCGTCCTGCTCGTCACCCTTGGATCCCAGCTCACCTCCCAAAAGGAGTCCACTTTACCTGCCCTAGACATCCATTTTGCAAAGTTTTAATAAAAAATAAATGAATAAATTCTTTATTGAATCTCCCCAATTATATAAAAGGAAGGAAGGATGTGTAACACTGATTTTCTAGTTCATAATTAAACTATTCACACAACATTTTGGTTTCAGATGTGGAACCTTCTGAAGTTTCCAAGGTTACCTCCTCCAGAAGCCTCTGCTTGAGTTCCCTTTCTGTCTCAAGCTTCTGTTGCAAGCTGCGTGCATTCATCTCTAACATTGCATGCTTCTTCTCCAGGTCATTAAGCTAGGCAGGTAGGAAAGATAGTCAGAACACCACAGAGCACTAACAAAGTTCAACAATCTCAAAATCCAACTTCACAAGGCATAGCCAAAAGAAAAATGATTCAGTTACTCTCTACTTGCTATAATGGGGGAGAAAAAAAAAAAAAAAAGACCCAGAAAACATTTTGGTATGCTATTGCTCAAATGTGGACATTAAGTTAACGGATTTCATTGCACGCTCCAGACACCATGAGCAGATTTTTGCTCTAGTTTTACTTAAAAGGAAATCTGAGGTCTTTAACTTGCAGACAAAACTCATGGCCCCAAGTTTTTTTAGTTCTAGCATCTTAAAAATGCTGCTCAAGACTGCATTTCTACAAGTAACATCTCTAGAAAAGGAAAATATCTCAGTTAATTATAAAAGCTTTGGTTTGAAAGTTAGTTACCTTGTCAGAAAGGCTCTCAGCTTTGAGTTTTTGCTCCTTCAGAGCTTGTTGGAGGGCTAGAATCTCTGCCTTGTGTTCTTTGACAGCTAGTTCTACCACCTGGCGAGATTCAGTAATACGCTGATCTGCTCGCACTCTGTATTAAAATGGAAAATAGTGTTACCTAACTCTCTCCTGGGTTTGTCCTCTTTATAGCACGCAATGGCATCAATAACTCTTTCAGGGATTTGCCTGAAATTCAAGATGTCACTTTATAAAGGCAGGCTGCTTGCTGCAACACTTTATATTACATAACCCTATTTCTACCACTGTTAAAACTAGAGCCTGAAAATTGCAAGATCCTGGAGTAACAGGAACAAGTATTAGTTGCTGTACGATCAAGCAGCAGTTAAGAAATCAAGCCATTTTATAAATTACAATGATACCATTCTCCCCTCAATCACAGATGCGCAAAGAAATAAGGAACAGTATCACTGTGAACATCTATTAGCTGATATACCATTTTTAGAACTACATCGAAAGAATCTATATTTAGCTCCAACTCCCATATATCCTGTTCTAAATATAATTTTTATACTATATTCTACAGAGCATTTTTGTACAAGTTAATAAAGGGCAGGGGGTGGGGGGAAGACAACCTGCTCTGCTTCTCAGTATCCAGCATCCTCTGCAACTCTCTAACACGACATTCAAACTGGGACTTCTCATCCCCTAGAACATTTCTCCATGCTTCCCACTGACGCTCTTTCTCCAAGAGTTCATCATTCAGGGCCTCCAAGTCCATTACTTGCTCTTCCAGCATCGTACATGTTGTCTTCAAGGCCTCCATAGTCTAAAAATAAATCCTCCTATCAATTCTCACATCCCACATCAAACATGCACTTTAAGCTTCAGCCTTATTTCAGCAAATTGGCAGCAAATATAAGTTGGTAAATCAGAACTCATTTATTTCAAGGCTTCCATACATTTACTTGCAATTGCTTTTAATGTCAGTTCTACTTCATTATCTAGATTCTCGTTCTACTCATTACCAAGATTTTGGAATTGCTAGGGTTACAAAATTAAAATAAGTTGCAATACCTTCGGAGTACGAAAATTCTCGATACCATTGCTTGGCATTAAAAATATCAAGGGAAATATTAAAAATTTCAATCCATTCAACTGTTCCGAAAAAGGCATAAATTATAAAATGATTTAAATGATCACTGAAGCATATTCATTCTTAATATAAATGAATATACACATGTTCATTTCAGATTTAAAAGAATTCAAAATAATTTAGAGATATAAAAGCATTTTCAGCCTTTCTGATAATTGTGACCTGTGTGTATATATATATATAAATTTTTACTTGTTTCTGACTGGTGAGCTGCATCTCTCTCTCGGTGATCTCTCGACGGAGATGGTCAACCTCACTTCGCAACTGGACAACTTCATCGTTGGCTCCTGAAGCCTCATCAAGTTGTTTGGACAGGAAGAAATTCTGGTTGTTCAGCTCTGCATTATCTTCACTGAGCTGGTTCAGCTGCTCTTCCAAATCTGTAATCACCTAAAAGCAAAAATAAATTACATTACATATCAGTGAGTACAGTGTTTTGAAAAAGCAGTCTCCTCTCTCAAAACTGTTTATTGCCAAACAAGTAGACGACTTGGCATTCCTCTTTCAGAGTTTTTTTTTTTTTTTTTAATTCTCAAATTTAAACATAAGCAGTATTGTAACTGCAAACTGTACGCATAAGAGTGTACTTTAAGTAGGAACAGAGCTCTGTTTCTTACAGAAAACAGCCCAAGTTTTCTGTATAAATGTGCTGCAATCACTTTACTATTTGAGGGAGAAACGTCACACCTAAAGCACTGGATTGGGAGTCAGGAGTTCTGGTTGTGTTCTCAAAAGTACTGCTTATTTACGGTGTGCCTTTGCTGAAACATTAGCCTTTTTGCCTTGATTTACCCTTAGGCCAAATGAGGCTAATTCTTCTCACAAAGATTTTTAAAGTTCACAAAGATTTTTAAAGCAATGTTTAAGAAAAAGGGAGAAGTGGTGCTGCTGTAGTAGAGGCAGAATAATCTGAAGTCTGCCTGGAAATTGTTTAAATTACTAAAAGTAACACTATATGTAGCCAGGAAAAGCACAAAACAAACAAAAAAGAAATAGATTCTATCAAGGCAACAACATTACGGATGGTAGAATGAGATATACGAAGAAAAAGTCTGGCAGCACGATAAACTGACAGAAAATCAGTGAAAATTTAACAAGGATAGTAGCCTTGTTTTTAATGAGATGGAAGCATCTACTTGTTAGATTAGAATAATATTATACTGTACACTTTAAATGCAAAATAAAGAAAAATAGGAACAAGTGTGCGGCTTTCACATTCCCTTATAATTTTTAGGAATGCAAGACCATGAACACTAAATGGATGAATATCTGCACCCTCCTATTTTAAAAGCAAAGTCATCATATCAGGAGAGAGAAGAAAACTTCAACATGATCTTGACAACCACTTAATAAAAAGAATTTTAGAAACTTGAAATTTCTATAAAATTCACATTCAACTATTACAGATACGTTCAAGAGGCATTTTTGCCTAATATCTCAAAGTAAAGTGAACAATGCACTTCATATGAAGTGGTAAAAATTAAAATCCCAGAACACAGTTGGTCACACATTCAATTTTAGACATCCTGGTTTCCTTTTCAAGCCAAAGATTTAAATATCTAACGCAGTAGAACATACAGCTCTTCTCTGCTAACAGGAAAGATGACAACCATTTCTTTTTGAAGAGCCTGGAAGGCTGTACTGGCAATTTTCTACCATGCCTCTAAGCACACAACTTATCTTTACGCTGATACAGAACAATTCTTGAGCAAAAGGTATTCAGCACAATTCCCTCCCCATAACTCACAATTTCAAAGCACCAAAGTGTTTCTATATCGTGAGATTTTGGGAGATTCACAGCTGTTTTCGCTGGGCCTACAAACCTCTCCAGGCCTGGATCACAAATTAAACACCACAGTAATCAGGAGTTCAGGACCACGATGATATAAGGTACAAAATGTAATCCATATGCTCCATGTATCAAAAAATACAGACAAAGCAATAGGAGAAAGGAAGAAATAAAGCAGTTTTAGAGTACGACTAACTGCAGATTTCAAGGTTCTCCTTAATCTTTTGCAGATCTTTTGTCAAGATGCCTCTGTTCTCAGATGTCACCAACAAACGTGCAGGAGCGAGTACGGACACAGGCAATGTTACTGCTTCGGGATGCTATCAGCAGTATATTATTTGGGGTTTAATACAAATTTTAGTATAATCTTAATACAAATTTCCAATTTGATGCACAGTTCCATACCACTTCCATCCTAGTCTCGCTGCCCCTCGATCCCACACTAACTTTCCCCACATTAACTTTCCTTCCTAAAGAGCTAGCTATCAGAAATGAAATGGTGGGGGGGAAATAGCTAACTTACCATCCCAAATTAGTGTGAGGAAGAAGTTAGACCAGGCACTAGTCTCACTTTACAATAAGCCATTCACATTTAGATCTGAGATCCAGCTCTTCCCATGAAGAAGAGAGAATACCAAGCATCTTAAAGCACACAGCAGCATAGACACCATTCTTGTATGTCTACATAAATGATTGATACGTAACATGCAGCTCACTTCCCTCCTTTTGCCATAGTTGGATGATTTCTGTGGCATTACATGGAGATCTCAACCTCCAGAAAGTCTTCACAGTTTAGCCTGAGGGTAGGACATTGCTCTCCTTAGTAGCTGCAGGGCAATAGGGCACTGGAAGGCCAAGTTTCTCTCCTTCCCACACCACCCTGTTATCCACACAGAACCTCTGCTGTTCCTCCATCCCGGTCCAAAGCAAACAAGTTATGTCTTCCAACTATAAACCTCATTCTCCAGTGAAGATGATGATGACAATGTCCAGGAGAAGGACCCCATTAGACACAGCAACACTTCCTTAATGCTCTAAAAAGTCTCAGATTTTTTGGTCTTGCTTCACAAAACTAGAAAATTCCATTTAAACTTATAATTGACACCTACCATGACAATTCCCATGAAAAGAGAATTAGGGATAACTCTCCTCTCCTGACCAACAACTAATATATATTGCTACAAATTTAACTAAACCATACAGAAGTTTTTGCCTGGGCATTAGCCTTATTACAGCGGGCAAGATGTCTGAATCAATTTTTATAGCATTAAAATACATAATACATATTTAAACATAATTTTTAAATGATCAAGACTATGTAAAGTTTTATTCTTGTATAACATCTTGCAGAGTCCGTGTGGAATCAAGACATTAGAATGAAATCAGCAGGACTTCATGTATGAGCAAAATTATACATGTGCCTAAAGGGCTTGTAGTTTTAAAGCCTCAATATCTACTCTCATAGACAAGTACTCATTAACACAAGGACAGAATCAAGTTCGATAATGCTCAATTAAGAGAGCAACACAAGATGATGGCAGAAGAATCTAGAAGGGGAAGACAGAACTTCTCTTTTACCAGAAAAATCCTGAGTAACTGGAAATGCAATATCCAACTAGCATATTAAGATCTTCCGTTCCACTTGCTAGAATAAGTCAGGTGATCTTTTTTTTCTTGAAATAGCTATAATATTTTACTAAGTTGAGTTTATGGGACTGTTTTTTCTCTATATTTCTATAGATGTTACCGCCTGCTTAGTGAATGTTTTCTTTTAGAAGTAATTCTACCACTATTGCGATCAGTCTAGTCTCACTAGTGAGACCAGTCAGTGTGATGTAGTTTTACCTCAAATACATCGATGACCTCCAAATAAGCCAGTATTGAGACAGTTGCAAATCAGTCTGACAAAAACGTTAATATTCTTGTTTAAGAAAATGCACTTTATTTCTAGATTTAGTTTCTGATCTCCTACAAAACACCTTTAAATTTAAAAGTCAAGTGGATCATATGGATTATGCTTTTGAGAGATTTCTTTAAATGTAGGAACTTAGCCCTTCCCCCTCAACAGATTTGCTGAATGAGTTATCACTGTGGGAAGATTATGATAAGATATTGCTTTTTGTGTTTATAGAGACCAGGTATCACAGTTTACAATTTTTATTTTAATTATGTATCCAATAATTTCTTCCACAACTGACCGTCAAAGAAAGCAGAAGCTAACATTTTCTTTTTGATTCCTAGTAAAAGAAAGATGTCACAAGGTAACACAACTTTGAGCTATCAAAACAAACAAACATTGACTGAGAAACAAGGGAGAAATTAAGACATAAAATATGCTATATAAATATGTATGAACCCCAAAATACAATGAATTTAAAGCAAACAGCAGAATGTAATAAATGTCTGCTTGGGTCAGAGGCCTCAGTAAAAGGAAGGACAGAAGAGCAATGAGGGTACAGGAAAAGCAGACACATCTGAAGTGTGACTCTCCTTGGCATACAGAAAATGGGACCTTTGAGAAGCCAGTGAACCAGAAGAAATATTAAGGAAGATAGACAAATACCTTTTGAATACTAAGTACTAAAGTAATTAAACATTTCAATAATATTTCTGTCTAATATTATCTTCATTATTCTCCTACTGTTTTGGACTAGTCAGTAATACTAAATCAAAATTAACCTTATACCAAAGTTTACCAGAACAGTTTAAAGAGCTTATTTCATCTCAAAAAGGTTTTATTTTGAAAACTTGCTATAGAATAATCCCACTTATTACACTGCATGAACAGAAGCACATTAGAATTTTTCCACTGAAGCGTCATCTCATCTTAGAATGAACATAAGTTCTAATCACCCTCAAGTAACATCACACGGTCACCAAAAAGTGAAGCCTGAATCATTCAGGTTGGTGTTAGAAACATGTAATGAAAGCATGACAAAAAAAAAAAAAAAAAACCCTGATCCCTCATTGTCAATACACGATTATCTCCTCAGTAAAAAAGATGGACAGCCAGAATCACTTATAACACAAAAGAAGCAAATTTCTATCCATGGTCAATTAAATTGTACATGCATTCTCCCAGGCTGCAAAGAGACTGTATGATGAGCATGTATTATTCATTTAGAAACCGTATCATTAATTTCTTATTGATGAGGATGTCTGATACATGAACCCACTTATCCCACTTCAGCACTTTCTGAAATCCTTTTATGCGGGACTTTCAAAGCTCCCAACATTCTCAAAATCTTATGGGATGGCTCCTGACTGTGGGAGACTTTGGGCCACATTTACAAAGCCAAGAGCTACCAAATAATGAATTACAACTTCTGAAAGGCAGCTGGCATGAAGTAAAAAGAAGCTATAGATTTTCCACACAACTGGATTTTGCCTGCGTGGAGGTGTGTGCATAAGCACTTTCTAGAAAGCCGTCAATCTGAATGAAGGGCAAGACAAAACAAGCTAAAAAAAAGAAGCTAGTTGTGGATGTAGGATACATGATAACATATACGGAGCTAGAGGATCCATCTGAGGAGAGAGTAAAATTTCTTCTGCAGAATTTCTTTTATGAGAAGGTTGATGCTCTTTGGTAGGCTCTACTTTCGTTCACATCAGTGTGCTCTATAAGCAGAGCACACATAAAGCCTTGCTTTAGCATTAAGCTAAAGAGCATGTGATGAAAACAGAAACTCCTATTCTGAAAAGATATTTCTGTGGGATGGAATTCTGTACGCAGATATCGCTCGAGAATTTGCCATTAACCCTGCACGGAAAATTATTTTTGAGGAAAATACTGAAATTGGGGAAACGACCAAGACTGAGAGAAAAAACAGCAGCTAAGCCCTGCTTACAGGGTGGGGTAGAAGAAACCTAGACCAAGTGCTAATCCAGAGGACTGTGGCCTTTGCTGGAACATTTCTATAAAACTCACATCACTGGAAGACAGATGCTCTCCATCAAGTATCATAAATAACTTTGAAGATAGTGTCAACTTGCAAGAATCCCTAGTCACAGACAACCTCTTGGACATCCATCCTAGATGAATGAAACGAATGTTGAAAATATCAAATAGCAAAAGATCTCAAGCAACAGAAAGTACAAGTTAAGACCCTAAGTCCACTTTGCTCCTTGAGCAGATGATATCAGTGTATTATTTGACTCATAAAATTTCTCTTCAAGCAGTGTTAAAGTCCTCCTTAAAGCTCAGAAGAACACGAGGAACATGATTCCTCTTCCACTCTGGCCTAGCTCGACAATGCAGCTCGGGATTTGGAAAGGCAGATCTTTTCTTCTCCTTGTGAGCAGAAAAAATCTTTACCCACAACCTTTTTTTTGCAGCTGCTACACCATTCTTACTAGCTGCACTGCAATGAGATATTTTAATTTACTTTCTTCTCCAAAAAGAAGAACAGTGTCAATTTCATAATCAGAAGAAAACCTCTAATTTGAGGTTTACCTGAAGCCTAGAAGAAATCAAATCCAATCAACCTAGCTCCTGCTAACTCCTTGAAGGCAGAATACTACATTAGGATCTAGTGTCATCAAGGAGTAAATGAATAAATTGTTTGCTTTCTTATCCTTAATTTCAAAATAATTCAATGATCTGTATTTAATACTCACTGTGCAGCTATTACGAAGGGCTTCAAATTTACGCTGGATTTCATCTCTATGTGCCTAAAGGAGGTAAGAAGTTAATTATCAATTTTTCATACATTAGAATGAGAATCCAACAGCTGTTGCTAAACAAACTGCAGAACAATCTACCAGCAAGCAAAGTTTGGAAGGCAGATGCTGCAGGCTATGAAAGCACTCTGTAGTGGCAAAGAACTGATTAGCAAAAGTCACATCCTACTCAAGCAAAATATACTCATGCTCCCCATTCTGAACTACTTCAGACCAATGTACAAACTCACAAACTGAATTATGTAAATGGTTCCAGCTTAAATGGTCACCAGAAGACATACCAATTCACTGTGAAGCTTGTACATTCTTGACTTTTAAAATTAAGTTGTTTTCACTTCCATACCCACATTTGCATTTCATGTAAAATAAATTGTATGCAGCGTTTAATGCTTGCAAAGAAAAACTGCAAGGGAATATTATGCAAGCCACCCCAAACAGCTCTGCCAATCTTCCTGAATCCTACCATGAAGTACCATTTAATCCTGAACCTCTCCAAGAATCAGTAATGAAACAGAATAATCAATTCTTTGGAAGACAGCATCCACTGTTGAAAAGTGCAAACGCTTGTTTTAAAGAAAGCGGTATTGCATGCACCATTTTACTTCCTAATTTACAAGCAAAGCATGATAAAGCAAGAGTTCTTGTTTCAGCCTCATGGCCTCTCTCAAAATTCATTTAGACTGTCAAACTGATTTAACAAGTGTCTAATGTCATATGCTATCTCAGCCCGTAGCAAATGAAAGGCTAGGGCGCCAGCACATCTAGCCACCTTTCTTCATTCAGAACATTTTCCTTATAGCCAAGAGACTAAACAGGAAAATCTGTATAGCAGACGTCAAATGTGAGAGCTGAAAAGCTATCTTACTACAACAGGCAACATGAAAATTAAAAAGAAAAGTCTATAAAAATATTCCAAAACAGAAATACCCCAAGCCCACTGAACCAGACTTAAATGATCTGGAGATGTTCTCCCTCCTATGACAGCTGGTTCAAAAGCACTACCATTTTGCCAAAATAATTGAGTAACTCAGTGAATACAGGTCATATACACTCCTCCGTGTCCTTGGTGGTGTAGGTAAAGATACCAAGCACACTGCCATCCCATTAGCAGTGATAGCAGTTGATATGCAAAGCTTTCATCTGGGAGGGGACCACCTCAGTTTTGGGCAAAAAAGAAACAAATGTCACGAATTATTCAGTTATTCTAAAGCATAGATGTTGCTGCCTTCCTTTCCTGGCAGACACCTGCTTTAGACCAACTCCAAGTGAACGGTTCTCCCCTCGCCCTGCCCAATGGCATCCTCATCCCATCAAAAGCTACAGAATGGTTATTTTCAACACTTCAGCATGACAGGATTGGAAGGTCATCCAGACAGTAGGGTTAGCTGCCAGCCAAGGTCGTGGGTCACCTATGTCTCTATTCCCTCCCCCCACAGCCCTGGGAACCCATCAGGAAGAAAATATTGCTTAGAATTGAGCAGCTGGAACGTATCTTTTTGTAGTCAAAAGAAAGCAAGCAGTAGCATATAATTTAGCATTCCATTTACCAAGAGGAAAAAACAAGGAGGAGTTTTAATTGACATTTTTTCTTTTGTATCATTCACACACCTCACGAGAGACCGCAAGTTACATGTGACAATTTTTTAATCAAATAAGTACCATAATAAGATTAGGGTGTTAAAAATACTGTTTTCCTAGGAATTTTGTTTCTTTCAGGCAAGTGTATAGCAGGAAAATTGACAGAAAGTAATCAAAGCATTTATGATCACCATGTACTTTAAAACTCATGAGAAATTATTTAAACAAGGAAATTGGACAGGAAAATCCTTAGCAATAACAATTACAGATGCAACTTTCACTCCATCACAAGGTAATAAGGTTCTTGCAAAGAACCAATCAATTTTGTCACTAATAAATCACCACTAGGAAGCAGTCATATGGTTAAAGGCAGTAAGATGAAATTTGACATTTTAGTCATTCCTGTCTCTAACAGTAACAAGACACAATTCCTGTCCTGCTTTAAAAATTAAACATTAAGAAGTATAAATCAATATTAACCTTATTATGAAACATGCACCTACATATTTCCAATCTGTCAATATGGCTCATAGCACAAGTTTTAGGGCTCACCGTTAGAGCTTGAATCTCTTCCTCTGCTTCAGCTGTAGTCTCTTCTAGCTCAGTTTTGGCTTCACGGAGCTGATTCTCCAGGGCTGTCCGTGCAGCCTGCAGCCCAGTAATTTGGGATTCGCGCTCCTGGAGCGTCAGCTGCAATTCTGTCAACTGCCTTTTCAATTCCAACTTTTGTTCTTCATGTTCTAGACTAACCTAAAGAAGGAGAAAGCAGCACCCAAATATGACTTGCTAATATGTAAACTGAGAAATTACAGGAAATGCAGTCTCACTTCAAACCTCACTTTAGGATAACATGGCAATGTCTACCCCAAAAATTACATCTTGACAGCTGGCCTAAGCCACCAAGAAAGTCAAGGATGCAGCTTTGTCTACTACCTAAAAACTACTAGCTTGCTTTGAGAAAGGCCAAAATAATATAGCATTTTGAAATAAAAAGAAGGGTACGAGACTACTTCAGATATGACACAATATCACATATTCAATTTTAATATAAAAAGAATGCGAGTTGAAATAATTAACTGAAATTTCAATCACTCTATTTGGGAATCCTTAAAAATAAATATTAATACCAATCTTTATATCCATGCAAACGTATGCATTTTCAATTCACTTGCATATTTCATTTCCCCTTAAATTCTTTTTACACGTACCAACGTGCGTACCTGCTAGCTCCAGGCTTTCTTGAATGGCTTCATTTCAAGATCTTTTTGAAGCAAATATCACTACGTTTATAACACGACACTTCCAGAAACAGATCAGAACTGAACAAGCAGCAGAACAGATCTCAGTGCTCAAAATCAATGGCAAACCTTAGCACTTTCCTCAAATTATCTGCTATTGCATGTAAATTTGCCTGTTGTGTTGCCAGAAACCTTACATTGGTTCCGAACAACTTCTGGTCAAATGCGGACGTATGTTGGTCATCCAACCCCCTTAACTAAAGATAAGATTTCAGTCTTAGCTCAAAATCAGTGGAGTGAAACTAGAGTAGGTAAAAGAAGATTTGAAGTGGATCCAAATTGGTTGATATAAAATTAAAAACAAAGGATGAACTACAGATCTTCACAAATCTTACAAAATACATATTTTCTATTACTGTTACATTCCCAGAAAACTTCTGAAAATCATGCATAAAATAGCATGCTTCCTATTTTCTTATACATTTTTCTTGTGTCCTTTGGTTTCTGTTCTACAGTAAAGCATAAACTGAACCTTTAAGTCTGTAGGTAAGCTGGTCACTGTACCTAATTATCTGTACCCAAAGCTTTTTTCTACCTCATAACCATTCTAGGTATATGATGTTGTATGGATAGTGCACAAAAAAAAAATATGATAATCTGAAAATTCAGACAAACCCTGAGTACTTGCTCTTAGCTCCTTCCAATGAACATTTTTTTTTTTAACCTCCTGGGAAAAATAAGGGATTACTAGCTGAAAATAATTACAATTTAAAATATCATTATTTATAGCACATAGAACTAGGATAGCTTGAATGAAGTTCTCACTACAATACTCAAAATTCAAATAAGTTTGTCTGGAGGGTTAAACCTAAGTTTTCACCTCTCGTAGCCTAGTTTCCAACTCCAACAGGCGGTTCTTGTCAGTGTGGTCTTGATGACTCATTTTTTCCAATTGTTCTTCTAATTTTCGATTCTGGGCCTCTAGCTTTCCAGCTTGTGTTTCCAAGTAGAACTTCTGTTGCCTGAGCTCTGAAATCATTTCCTCTTGGGCTTTCCTGACAGAAGTAAACATAAGAGATAAACCCCATATGTCCTTAGAGCATGCCATTTCACTAGGGTTAAGTAGGAAATAATACACTACAAGTTTTCTATTAAGTAAAACAGTTGTAACTGAGTTAGTTCTTCATAACCTAAATTGTAATCTCCAGTAAAGGAAGAAAAAAAAAATCACCTCGTTATTGCTGTTTGCAAAAGATTCATGTACTCGTAGAATCATCAATATACATACCCAGAGAACTGAAGTTTCATATATTTGCAAGATGCACCGAAAAATGAATTCTATACAAGGTAATTCACAACAATGTCTAAGCTACCATTTTATTCTTTCCACAAATGCCTTGTTATGTGTATTCCCAGACAGGAAGAAAACATGCAACAAATTCCTATGAGACGAAAGCAAGTCTAAGTTTTTGTTGTTGATGGTGGTTTTTTTAAATAAATATTATTTTTATATGTTCTAATGGATCTAGGACAAGCTTTTAACTCTGTCTACACTGAAGTAAAGTTTTGATGTCTTTGATTAAAGTCAGAATTCATAGAGCAAAAAAAATAGTTACTTGTGCTCATAAGAATTTTGAGAGCTGATAACACCTGCTGAAGGTGTAGTTATTACCACTAGAATTTGAAATAGATGCTCCCATTAAAACAACACATTAAAGAAATCACTTTCTACATTATTTATAATTCCTAGAATCATTTTATCATTCATTTGAAAATTCTGCCTCATAGAGGGCTTTCCACTTAGGAACCTCACAAAGCTCTACATATATTAATGAACTAATATTTTAAGAAGCTCACTGCCAGATAAGCTGTTATTAACACTATCCCAAAAAAATATGTGGGTTGCCCAAGATAGGAAGACTTAATAAATAGGAAGACTTAACAAAACTAGAGTCTAATTCTTCTGACTCATGTTTCAGTGCATTGCACAAAGAAATACCCTCCCCCCCCGCCTTTTTTTTTTTTTTTTTAATTTACCTCAACAGATTATTGGCAGTGATAAGTGTCAAATGCTGTTAGTTCTCCCTGCTTCCCAGAGACACTACTACTGTTTTCTTTAGACTGATGGCAAGGTACAGCTTTTGCTTCCTCAACAAATTTCCTAGCTGATTAACAGGAATTTACCTGGAGTATACAAAACCTGAGCAACTAGCTTCCCAGCTATTTCTGTGAATGCTTTTGGCTGTTCAGGTTAAAAAAAATCATCAAGTATTTGAAATATAACAAATATTGGTGCTACTACATAGCTGGTAGCATAATCAGCACTGACAAATAAAAAAAAAAGAATTCTGCCAAGATTCATCTTCTGACTCCTAGTGTCCAAGCACTGCCCAGAGACATTGTCTACTACTGGATCCAGCAGCTGGCAGACACTGAAAATGGTTCTGCAGATAACTGAACTCAATGAATCTTTTAACTTAATAAGGCATGTGCTTACACTAACTATAACTTGTACATCAACCAATCTGTGCTTTTTCCTGTACTTGAAGTAGGATGCCTTTAAGTCATTTAGGAAGGAAAAACATCTATAAAGATAAGGAATTTTATCTAAAATATAAAGCAAAGTACATAAGATCTCATATACATTACCAAAAGGCCCAAGGTTTGCTCTGTGTAAGAAACAAAAATAATTCACCAGTAAAATACTGGTTGGCTAGCCTTTGCTGTACTTACATGTTCCTCTGGGTAAAAAGGCTGCTATTTGCTGCCAGCTTATTGGCCTCGGACAGTTCCACTATTCTCTGCTCCAGTGACCTAATCTTTGAATCCATGGCATTGATCATCTGAAACAGAAGTGTGTTTTTGAGATCAAACCAACAAAGTGATTTTAAAGGCAATGTTTTCTTTAAAAAAAGAAAAAAAAGAAAAAAAAAAAAAAAGGTCTTCAAAAGGTCTTCAAAACACTTGCAAAACAAAAACAAATAAATGACTAAAGATCAAATGGTGAACAGAGGTGGAAATATCAGAACTATTTACAACTGCTCTTCTACTGCTTTAAAATTGAGGACAAGCTATTTTATTGCTGGTGTACTACATGACTGGTAGTCTGTAAGCTATCTGGTTACTTTTAAGGAAATGTTTTTGAAAGATCTTGAATCAAAATCACGCCTTTGAAATTTTTATAAATCAGTACATTTACTTCGATACAACTCAGCACCAAGGCAAAACCTCAGAGACAACTGTCTTGCTCAAAATCAGTGTGTCAAAAATTACTCTTAAAATGCTTTGATTTCCAATTCAGGTACACATACCGCCTTCTGCTCAGCCAGGACTTTGCATTTTTCACGTGCTTCTTCTTCATGTCTTCTTAGCATATTCTCAAGTGCTTCCTTATCAGCAAGATCTTTTTTCATCTGATTTTCCAGCACCTAATAAAGACATGCCTTTGTTTAGTTTATTTTTGTTTCATTGGGCAATTTAAAGGTGAAAAAAATAAATTTAAGGTGAAATGTAGAGGTACAGTCCTAAATAGAAATAAGAGATAGAGAAGAAAACAGATTTTGTTTACTAGAAACAAAGATCCTTACAACATGCACTGGCTGGGTATTGTAAATGCCTTAGAAAAATCCTTAGGTAGAGCACATACTCCCATTTCCTAGCTTGCTTTTCCAAATTTTAGATGCTGTCTATAATTCTACTTCTAACTGTTTGTTAAAGTCTTATGCTACCTTGGAAAAGACAAAAATAGAGTGGGCACTTTTGAGGCTTCTTGGCAGATGTTTCAGCTCCAAGAGGATGAAATTTCAGAAATGCTGTAGCATTCGCTGAACTTTGAACTTTCAGGTAGGCTGTGTGAATTGTCTTAAATAAATTATAGAAATCAATGGTAGGAACTGAAAGCCTCTTCAAGATGTGAAATCCAACAGCATTAATTAGGAAGTATTTAGTTAGCAGTGGTCAAGTTAACAAGTTATAAATTAACAGCTGAATTCTTATAGTTCTGAGTTCCAATGCCACCTGCTTCAATACAGCATTCAACAACAGATAGGCAAGATGGCACAGATTAGAAGAAAAACACTTATTAAGATTTCACTGAGCTCTCTGAATAACACTTCAGGAGTGGTGAAGCAAGAAGACAACTCACAAGACAATGCAAAAAGAGCCTAAAGGCAACTATTTTTCCCTGAGCACATTCTATGTACAAAAATTTGTATGGAAGTGATAAAAAGGTATTTTTACTTTGAGTTTTTCCTCATAGAATTGCTCCTTCTGCTTCAGCTGCAACTCCAGATGTTGTGCTGCAATCTGAGCCTCACGATGCTTTTCTTCCAGCTCCTAAAGACAGCAGGGATTCATATTCAGACACGCAAGGAAACAGGCAGTTCTCTGTACGTGCATTGCACACATATCAAATGTTCATTCATCCTCATATTTTAAGACTTCATACTATAAAATCTCTAGACGATGGTTTTCATTCTGAAAAAGCATTATGAAAGATGCACATTATCAATTTTAAGTTCCACTTATTGCTACTGACCCATCTGCTCTACAGCTGTGGAGACAAATCTTCAGTTTTGGCAATATACACCTCCACAACCAGAACATTTGTTTTCCAGTAAAACATTCCCAAAGACGGGCCAAGGATGATTTGTGACGACAAGCAGTTATAAAGACTTCATAGCTGCAGGGCCATTGCAGGAAGTTCAGGCATTTTTTTCACAAGCTCTTGCACAGATCTCAGTAAAGGGGGTCTTGCTATCTGTGCTTTTCATTCCGCATTCACAGAATGACAATAGCACTTACTTTGTTGTCTTCCTCAGATGAATGTTGTCAGGATAACCATTAATAAATTGCTTTGAAGGTAGAAAGTGCAGGATGCAATACATATGGTTGATGGCACCAGAATACTTTTATGTACTTTATTTCACATGGATAGTTTGAGCTGAGCACACTAAAGACCTAAAGAATTCTGTATTTCAGAACTTAGCTATTTTGGTAAGAGGAATGTTCTATTGTCTGAATATATTATTGAGAATATAACTCTAGCATCTTTAAAGAGGACACCTCTCAAGCTGAGTTCAGAACTTTGCCATATTGTCATATTCGACATACCAAGAAGTTTATCAAAACAACTGGGAGGTCCAGATCTATAGTTCACTATCAGCTGACTATTGTTTAAACAAGTTCGAGTTTGGGGATGCTGCCAGGTCTCCTGTCTGCCTTTATAACTGCACAGTTCAGGAAAATTTCCTGATATTTCTACTTCAGCACGCTTCCTACTCATTCTTGTGACCTTCTGCTTCTTGCGAACACACAAAGACTTCTTTGCTCTAGAAATTGCAATAAATCTCTTTTTTTTTTTTCCCAGAGGTAAAAATCAAATAGGAAGTTCATCAGAAGTAGGTCATCCACAGTGCCTATTACCTGACACTTCTTCACGGAGTGGAGATTGCTGCTTTTTGCAATTGAAATATGTCTCCCAGCAACGAAAGGGACAATTTACCTCCCCCGGATGCCCACACATTTTAGGTCCTGGCAGTGAATCAGACAACCAGGTCAGCACAGCAGCTTCAAAGCTACCAGCATCAGACTGCTCATATTGCAGAAGAAGCTTCACCAGTGGCACTTCACACCCTGTGTGGGCTTAAAAAGTTAAGCTTTCACTATTCCAGTTCTCGTTTACTATGCAGTTCTCTACGTAGCTCTACCTTTCAGTCATTATTACCATCATAGTAATCATCTACACTTTCAAGTAGAAATGAACAACTTCTCCAATTTGCTTCTTAGTTTTTATTCAGTTTGCTCTAGGCAGTTTTTTTTCAGGTCTTCTCAGGTAATGCTAGATCTCTCAAACATTTTTTCTACGTCCTATATCAGTTCACTTTTAGTTTTTTCATTAAAAACATAAAAAAAAAAAAAGAAAGATATCCTCACTCCTATGCTTTCATTTCTTCTCCATTTCCTCCAAGGACTTATGAGACTTCTGATGGAAATAACAAAGATCAAATCCAAGCAGCATCACGCTTCAGAATTAAGTGATCTCTCAAAAGCAATTCAGTCATCATATATCATAATCTTACATTATAAAAAAAAGAAAGACTACTAGAATAAGTGTGTTGCTCTATTGCTATTCCTGAGAGATGCTAACACAAAAAGCTCTCAGCTAGTCTATTTTCTTTCATGTTATTTGCTGTCCTTTCTGTCCTTTTATACCACAAAGTCAAGTATTTAAAGAAATCAGCTTAAAGGAAAGAAAAAGTGGGAGAGAAAAATTGAAAACCATTACTCTATGCTCTCCAAATCAGAGCTGTAATGGACTAGAAAAGACCCTGTAGAATTATTTCTTCAATTCTTGTTTGCTCATTTCTATAAAATAGCTTTGTGCTTCCCCAGTTTTCTGCCAGAACTGTCTTGGAAACTATCTATAAAAACTGCAAAACATATCCCATGGAGGAAAACAATTAGCAGATATTTCTGCATTCCCTTCCAGTTTTTCCTTCACCAAGAAAGTAATCAAAGCAGAACTACAACGGCCAATATGCACAAGAGGTTTATGAAACAATTCAAAGTTTTACATGCTAAATACAAGGCTGGCTCTTTGCCCAGAAAAGCCATAGTCTCCCACTTACCATACATTCATGTTATCAAAACAATTTGAAAGAGGGAGCAAATTCTACCTTTTCTGAGAAAGTCCTCCAGTATTCTGGCCCTAAAGTCTATATAGGCAGCTATTACTCAGAACAAATATGGGTCATCTGTTGATCTGTTACAATTATTTACACATTCCCATTCAGCCTTCCTCAGACTCAGCTATTCTATCTATAAAAAGAATTATCTTTTTGACCTTCTTATGTGTCCCAACATTTCCAAAACATTAGCTGTCATGGTAGCAACCACTGAAGAGACAAAGCAAAAATAAAAAGTGACAAATATCTATTCCTTTTTATGACTACAATTTTATCTAACTTTATTTAACCTTACATCCCAAATTCAACAGAGTAGATAAAATTCATAAGGCTCCTGTTGTAAAATATTAACTGACCTTTGGTTATGCAAATTAAGTTTGTATAATATCATCAGGTTTGCCATGTCTTCCCAACTTCAGTGAACACCTTTTTCTTTCTATACTTTTTAATGTGTCTACTTTAGGAAACTGTCAAAAGTATTCAAAGAAAGCATTGCTGATGCAGTGGAACACAATAATTCTTATCTAGAATTCATCTCCTTGAAGAGCCTCTTTAGAGGTGTACTCCCCAGAAGACAAATATATTGGCTTGCATGACCCAAGACTGGGGACTGGTGATATAGTAATATTTAAAAGGCCTCTTTCCCCTGTGAACTGACACCTTTGCAGTTGTAATGCAGAAAAGTGCATTACTGAAAGGGCTTGTAGAACACAGAGAATACATGAGAAACAATTTAATTATTCCACCGTAAGATTATACTTCCTGTCCCAGGGAAGTAAAAGTGTTTGAAGCATCATCTGCTTAGTTCACTGTAGAGTAACATACAAACTAACTACAAAGACTTAATAGGTTTAACAAGAGAAGAAACAAGAAATTGTCAACAGAGAAGGTATGTGGGTGAAAATGGATCTCTGACAAATATTATCTTCATGGAAGAACAGTTTAGATGACTAATTTCGCTCTGCTACAAAATGTAAGCATTTCAAGTAGACCTGACCTCTAAATTCCTTCGCAATTTAGTTTAAAAGCTAGTTATCAATGCTTTTATTGTTGCAGAACCTTGTATGGAGAATGTTTTATGCCTGAAACGAGCATTAGGTAATTAATTTAAATAATACTAACTTGACTTAAAAGCGTTCCCGCTGAGGCAACTGAAATTTTGAAGTAGTTATAAGATTACAGGTACAGGAATATTGTACCTTGAGCACTTGAGTTACTTCCAGTATGAGTGGTACATGAAAACATTTCCTTTATTCAATAATTTCCACCTTACTCTATGCAATTCTGTCTTCCGTTCCTCTCCTACCCCTTTCTTTTACAAATTCTTACCCTTTATCTTTCATTTTCACCTCTGCTCACCAGAATTTTTTCTGCCATCTGTTGAATCTGCTGGGATTTAGTCTGAATATCTTCCTTAAGACGGTTTTCTCTTCGCTCCACGGTCTCTAACCTCTTCACTTGATTCTCCAGAGAATGACGCCGTTCCTGCAGAGCAATTATTAATTGCCATTTAAGCTAACCAACTTTGGATTATCATACAGCAATCAGCAGCATCTGGAAAAAGTCAGCTGAAGCAATCAGTATGCGACTGTCTTAAAACAGAAATCCTCCTCATGCATCAAATCCCTTAGCCTAACCATATGCCCATAGTGAGTCTTCACTGAAAATAAAATTAGCCTGAGTTTTCTTCAGAAAAATGCATTTTTAAGTTAAAATGGATTAATGTCTAACATCACTTTCCTACTGAGCGTTGCTACTAGAATACAACATACAGGAATTCAGTCATCCAGCTGAGGGTTCCTAACACCAAATACATTCCCATAGCTAATTTACTCTAGATTGACATTCTTCACTCACCTCTGCCTCAAGCAATTTCTTCTTGATACTTTCATTGGAATCTTCCCGATTCTGCAGTTTCTCCAACTCTTTCTCAGCTCTTTCTTTGGCTTGACGGATATTCTGAAGAAGTTCAGTTGCTTCAGAGCTAGCTTTCACAGCCTGCATCCAAAGGAAAAAAAGTCTTGTAAGAAAAATACGCACAAAAAAACTTGCAGAATGAAAAGATCATAACTTCCAGATGCTCAAGATCCCAAATAAAATTGCTACAGAACTTTGGTCTAACAGCCTAAAATCAAGGCAACCTACAACCACCATGGGAACCCAAATTCTAACTCCGATTAGATGGTTCATTCCTGTTAGACAAATACTTGGAAATGCAAGAGAATTATATGTTTGTCTTTCGTACCAGAAATTTCTAGTTGTCTTTAAGCACTGGTGGTAAACTCTAGCCCCAAAGTCAGCTCAAGTGCCTGAAAAGAGCTTGCAAAAAAAGTGTTGCTAAAACACTAGATTCACCAACTAATAATTTATTAGAATTAAGGAAAAGTGGGGGGAAAAAAAGTAAAAAAATACTTTTTAGAATATTAAAAGTATCATTTCTGTATAGTAGGACTTCTTTACATATACTCCAAATCGATAATCCTTAGAAAAGCCCTCTTTAGTAGGGGCCAAGTTTTAAAAAGCTCTCTCACTGGACTATGACAAGCTGCTCCTTTTCTACTACAAGACCCCAAAAGATAACTGTGCCATCTAGAACCCATACTGTTCTTACCGTGTCTTCTTCAGTGACAGACTAACCACAGCAACAAATATGAGATCTTGAGAACTTCCTTCAGCTTACTTTGCTAAGGCTTTTATTTCTGTTGTGAACTCTTACTGTTCAATCTATTTACTGTGAATAAGTCATTGGAAAGTGATTTTGCAATTAAAACAGTATAATGGGAGACTAAACTGAGTCAAGCATAGATTTGAATAGTGATCTTAAAAGACCTAAGCCCTGGTCTTCAGAAGTAAGAGAGTCCAATGCATTGCACACAGTATACCTAAACTGGCCCTTCCAACAAGAGTTTCTCTACACTACTCCAGGTCTGACTCAGCTTCATTTGTAAAAATAAACACTGTTGACATGTCTCAGAGCAGAAAGGCATATTGAGAACACCAATGATTTCAGATACCAGCTCCCACCCCCTTTTCCCTATCATCCCTCATGCTATGACTAATTCTATTTTTGAGTATGAAACAAAGTGCTTCCCTCCTCTGCATTAAGGTTTCACTGGAAAATCTCGTGGAAAATTCATTTTCACCACTCAGACATTACCTTTGTCAGCTTCTCCTGCAGCTCCTGGATTTTGG
>NW_010588979.1:111607-127266 GCF_000705375.1 Tinamus guttatus | reverse complement strand
CAATACCGTATTTATATTAATTAACTTCTCATAATCTTTGTTTCTCCCTATAAATTCGAACCCAGAAAAATATTCGTCTGCAAATCTGCCCCCCATTTTCCCAGCTTTTCATGTTTTGGTCACCAGACTTCTCAGTGTGACAGTGAAATATGCAGAATTATTTTTGCTTTTAATTTGCTATTCTTTATTCTGTATCACTAACCTAACTTCAAACACAAATGACATATAATGCTCAGCCCATGGCCAGCCTCTGAACACAACCACTGTTAACAGGATGGTCATACAGAACTTTAAATAAAATCCAAAAGAGCAGTGGATCCCATAGAGAAAATCCACCCCCCCAACACACACACACACAAAAGGATGTCAGAGTGTGCATGCCACTGACTAGCCAAAGTCACTCTTGGTTTCTCTCCACAGTGGGAAGGATTCAGGAAGCAGGCTCAAGGACATTAAAATCACATACCTTCTCCAGCTTTGAATACAAATCTCCTGCATCAGTTTTTCCTTGATCTTTAGCCTGTAACTTAAATATAAAATACATAACTATCAGGAAAAGTTTTAGTATGCTTCTATTCAACCACCACCCCATGCAGTTGCAACACAAATAGTTTCACAAAGAACAGATTAAGTCATTTGGCGTGTATAATTTAGAGCCATTTTGCATTAGTTGTACAAGCCACAGACGTCTTCAGAGTACTCACACACAACCTGTGCTAGAAATTCAAGCATAAGTTCCCTGTCCCATGAAGCCTAAACTACCTTTTGCAGTTTGTTGTGACTTTCAGTAGCTTTACGTTTGAATTCTTCAGCTGCCAGTCGGGACTCTCTCAACTCCGATTCATAAAGATCACTACGCCTGCGAGCCGAAATGAGATCCTCTTCTAATTGATTCATCATCAGCCTCATTTCTTCTACTTGAGCTTGATACTCCTGTGGTTGTGGTAGAAGGGAAAGGCAGGATATTACACTTCAGAGGCAATAGGAGAAACATATGAAGCAGCAGAATACTGATTGTGGGCAAGGGAGGCAGTGAGGAGGATGGTGCTGGCCTCTTTCCACTGGTGGCCACCAACAGAACTAAAGGAAACAGCCACAAACTGAAGCACTAAAAGTTCCACAGGAACTTAAGGAAAAATCTCTTAACAGTGAGGGTGACAGAGCACTGGAACAGGCTGCCTAGAGAGGTTGTGGAGTCTCCTTCTCTGGAGATCTTCAAAACCCGCTTGGACACAGTCCTGTGCCACATGCTCTAGGTGACCCTGCGTGTGCAGGGGCTTGGACTAGATGATCTCTAGAGGTCCCTTCCAACCTTAACAATTCTGTGGTTCTATGATTCTAAGAGGCACAAAGAAAGAACATGTAGAAGAACAGTAAAGCAAAAAATAAAATGATGACAACTAAAAATATATATATATCCACAGTATTCTGGTTTGATTTTTGCCATTTTCAAGCCAGTAACTCAGAAAAGACATAAAAGGGAGTCAAAGCATGGCATTTCTTGAATAGCTTCAGTGCAGAAACACACACAGAAGTGTAGATACAAATGATAAAATTACTTACGTGTTCTTATTTCTAAAACACAAATATGCTTTTGAGTTGATGCCTCTACTAAATTCCCAGTTGCTTCCTCAATATTTATGTTCTCAGGTTGATAATATGAGAATTACCACAGATCTGCACAGTTGGGGCAAAAGGAAAGAAGGAGAAGCAGGGGAGAGCATACTGTGCTTTTAGCTATTGGTTATTTTTTCTTGAAAGAGTTAAAAAAAGAACATAGTACTCTGCAGGGGAGACCATATAATAACAAACATTTACCTAAAAGAATTATCTAAAAAGCGTGTTTCTTACAGGAGATATTTGTCTACATAAGCAGAAATGATGATTTCCCATCCAGGGCATTAGAAAGAGAAGAGATTTGGATGGGCAAGGTGGGGGGGGCGGGACATTTGAATGTAACATATCAATGAGATGAGTGAGATGAGACTGGTAGTTCAAGCTGAGACTGACTCATGAGATTGCTTCTCTTGTCTTTGCTAGAAAAACCGAATTAAATTATGATTATTTAGCATTTAATAAGTCCTGTAAGCATATTTTCTTTTTTGAAACTACTTGAAATGAGGAAAAAGTAGAGTTTTTTTTAAATGAAACGAAGTAGAAAATATGCACATCAAAGGCTAGGATGGGGAGGGGTAGCAGGTCCACCTTTCTCACCTGCCTTATGATATTCCTGACTATCCTCACATATTTTAAAGAGTAACTTCTCTGTCTCATGAGAAGTTCGTCATCACTACTGCCAGCCAGCTGCCCTTTGAGCCCATGGATACTGAACCTGATGTCCTCCAGTGCTTCTCCAGCTACACGAAAAGCTCCTGCTGCTTTCTGAACATGATGGACCATAGACAGACTGCTTCCCTCTCCCCCGCTGAGGCTTAGGCAGAATGGTTCTTTGCTCTGTAATCCCCAAAGTGCTTCTCCAGTTTAAAAGGCAGCCTGGGAACCTCACTCCTTCTAGCCAGTCTCTCTGTGGGCAAGCTTATTTTCATGCTGGAAGAAACCATAGCCTTTTATATGAAGACAGCACACACTGGTTCAAATAATCCTTTCATACCATCACATCTGTGAAGAAAAAGGCAGAACCGTTTGAAGGAACACGTGTTCTGCTCAGAAATCATCATTTGTGAAGACGCTTTCACAACACTAAACTCTTATCAGCAAACACTTGATCAAAGAATTACAAACATGACTTCAGTTGCCAGTGTGAAAATTAGTATTTTAGAGAGGGAGGAGAACGGGGAGGGAGAAAAAGAGAGAAGAAGAGCAAATTAATAATAGACCAGATTTTCTTGATTCTTCACGTTTTCAAGGCTATTTTTGAGCAAATCTCACAATCAGGTCAAAGTAACAGGCTATATCACTCAAGCAAAGAACAATCCCTTTTGCCTATTAAACTTAATACAGACCAAATGGGTAAATGAAAGCAGATAACCAGAAGAAAAAAAAAATGTTTAGCATTTAGAAACACAGTTTAAAAGACAGATATACTTAAGCATGGACATATTAAGGGCTTGGACAGGGCAAACACCTGAAGCAAGTGACTTCAGGGAAGCTGTATACAAAGAAGCAGGACATTTAACAATACAAAGATCCAGCCTTGTTCAGGTTAATCCATTCATATGGGCTTCATCAACTACTGCCCAGAAGCCATGTTAAGGAAAAAAATCCTACACACTAATAATAATAATGATAATAATAATAACAACAACACACTCTTTGCTATTACCCCAGCACAGATGAACTTGCTGTCCTACACTAAAAATACCAAATGCCTAATTAGTATTTTGAAACTCTGATTTGCAGCCAACATAACTGTTTGCTCTCAAGCTATGGCTATTCAGCAGCAAAACTCTAAGGGACACTTCCACCTCACCTCCCTATGCCCTCTGCCATAAAAAATAATGATCCAAGTCTTTTCTGGCCAAGATCCACCTGCTCCTATGAGTCAGCACAACTGTCCTGGCACGTTTTATGCAGCATTCCCACACATGGATTTTCAACATACCAGACGACCCCCAGATACAAAAAATCTACAGCATATTCCAGAACCATTTAGTGACCTAAGCTGTACTTTAATGGCATGAAACTTAGGCTGCATTAAAAAACTCCAGTACAGAATATTTACTCTAGTGCACTTTAATTAAAAATTACTTGCATGATTTTTCCTCTGCTGAATGAGTCTGTACTGACTTTAAGAATCTGCTCATACTTATTATAACCAAAAGTGTTCCACTTTTCAGTATTTAAAGCAGCTTTGCTAGCGAAGCATTAGGCCCCAGCATAACGAGCTTTGAATCTTTTGCATTACATAAAACAACCATCCAAAATAATGCTGCAGATGTCTATAGAGACTTGCTACATCAAGAGGGTGGTTCTTGCATTTCATTACTTATTACATAAGAACTGTTCATGTCTTGAGAATTATTACCAAGGTTTCTGGGCTTCCTTGTCTCAAACACTACGAGATTAGTCAGTCAATGTTTGTAAAGCACTTTGAAGATGAAAAACAGCAGATAATTGCAAAGAATTGCTTAAACTCCATGGCAAATTTCAATTGCTTTTTCTCAATATAATGTGTTGCTATTAATCCATAAAAGTGAATGGATTCTGCCCTGCAGACTATTTTTAATTCTAGAAGTGTCCACATTTGTCACCATATTTTCATTTAATTCTGACATTTTTTTTCCTTATGAACTCTATGGATTAATGAATCCTCAACATTCTTCCAGTGGGACAAAAAAATAGGAACATCTGCTTTGCAAGGATATTAACTCAGGGAAAAGAACAGCTAGAAACCACAGATTCTATACTGAAAGACTACTGAACATTTTAAATGGTCGGATAAGAAAGAAAAAAAAAAATCAAAGCTTGGTAACTTCTCTTGCAGGTAAAGGTTTGTGAACTTTCAGTGAAGGTTAACAGCAGTTAAGTTTGTTTAGCTTAACCGTTTACAATGGAGAGCTTTCTCTAACGCCATGTATTACTAAAGTATTGCAGCTTCCTCCTAAATTAGCTTTATAGACCTATAAATTAGCTTTATAGTACCTTCATGACCCAGAAAAGAAAAACTTTCAGTTTAGAAATTGTGATTACATGATTACACGGAAGTGTAATTTTGTTTCTTACATAAAATCAGAGATAGAGAGTTATCACAGCCCACCAACATAAAATGCAATTGTGACCACAGAGGCACCCTGCTCGCCAGAGCAGCAGGTATACCTGTTCTTTGATCTCTTGCAGTTTTCGGCTCTGCTCTCTGATATCATGAAGTAGCTGTAGTGCCTTGTCGTCTTCCTGAGACACCTCCATCCGCGCCTGCTCCAGGCTTCGCTTTAAGCTCTGCAGAAAGCAAAGTGTTCAATACACAGTCTCTAGCTTTGCAGATGGCTGCATAATAAAGATCTTTAGCTAGGGAAACTCCTCCTTGACTATTGTAAGGCATCATAAATGGAGCCACCGGTGGTGAAATCCTGAAAAATTCTTGATGAGTGCTTCCTCCATCTGGATAGAGGCAGCCTCTCTTACAAGCCACCATCTACTACCCCGAGATCTTAGTTCCAATCTCTACTTCCTCACATCAAGTTTGGAGACTACAGCCAAACACAGATCACAAAAGACATCCGTTATCGACAGCATTCATCTATATTTTATCTAGCACAGTTCATTCACAGTCAGGCACAATCCTTCAACTTCACAGAGCTAACAATCCTCCTCATTTTTCTTGTTGTCGTTCAAGTGAGCTAAGTCTAAACATAATTAAAACTTTTTAAATGGGCAGAAGGATTGTTTCGGGATCTCACCATATACTTTACCTGCACATTTCAAGACAGATCAGTAGTCTTTCTGTCAATGTACAGCTGTGTATCATTCTTCCCCAGAAAGGTACAATGTTAGTTTACTTATTTACCTAGTAGATTCCACTATGGGAAAATCACTCAGCCCAATTTAAAGGTATATCTCCCAGCACACACACCCAGCAGGAATGTTTCTTAATTTTTTTGGAACAGAGTAGTATCTGGATTTTTATTCTTAGTAGGAGAGGGGAAGTAGAGCTATATATCTAACTGCTAATACAGACTACTAGCTAGAAAGAAAATACCCTCACCAGAATCTTGCCAAGACAAGTTTTCCTACTCCCCGAAAAATGGGAAATGACCTCTAAAGACATGGCTTTAAGGTCACATTTTTGTATTCTGTCTGAGAAACAGCCGCTGTCCCAGCACCATCCCTTCCATTATGCTGGGAAGCTGGATCAGGCTGAACTCAGAATACCACAGATTGGAGCAATCTTGCCTCTCAGCACAGACTGTTTCATCTTATTTGACTTTGAGATTTCTCTCTAGCTTATGATCAGGTCCCACCCTCCTCTGGTTAAGAAATTTGGAGAAAGCCAAACCCAAATGTGTTCTAGCACAGCTGGTAGGACAAGAATTGCAGACAACTTCAGCAAGACCAGGACAGTAGTTCTTTGACATTTGACGTTTTAAGCACCCAGCACTGAAACAAAGTTCAAGCAAAACTATTAAACAAGCCTTTACAGTACTCATCAAGCAATTTGGTGCTTCATTTTCAATAAATATCCTCTAATAATTTCTCTCCATCAAGCACCCCGCTGAAACCATGATGGAAGAGAAAGCCAAAGACCACCAAACTTCAGGCCTTCAGAGGAAAAGGGACTAGTGTAAAGGCTCACACTGCATTCTGTGATATAGGTGGCCAGGTCCTGCTCCAGGAGGGATCGCTGGGTTTCAGAGGCTTTCAGTTCCACCTCCTTTTGGCTAAGTACAGCCTCCACCTCTGACACTCTCCGATGCAACCGCGTCATTTCCTGCTCCATCTGCAATAAATATCAAGAGGTTATAAGGAGGGGGGCTTCAAAAGGCTTTGATAACTGCTACTTTCAGACCTCTGTGAGGAATTGTCTCCAAGAGACTCCTAGCTATATTTTTCCAAACGGTGTTTAAATTCCGATACCATTGTCTCTGCTCCAGGAATGCACAGTTCTTCTCAAGGACAAGTAGTAAGTCTAAGTCACCCCATTCATTCAAGCTGCTTGTTCATATTCAGTCATTCTTCGAACCCCCGTTAGCAAAGAAGCCACAATCATTTTTCACCTGATTTGCAGAGATGGGTCACTTTAACCTTATCCCAAATCCATGTTGTACCAGAAGATGGTTCCCCCCCATCTCCTTCTCAGGAGCAAATGGTCAAATCCAGAACAGAGAATGGAGAAAAGTAATTGAAATCTCATAAAAGTCTCAAACAAGCAGTGAGTTTTTAAGACTCCACTGGGTTCACTTTATTCGAGCACAGCAACTGTTATAAGATGTTCACCATAACCAGTGAGGTGACAACAGTTATATAAGTAGAAGCTGATGAATTAAGAAGAGAATCTCAGAACAGAATTGCTGTAATTGTGTGACTGACGAAGAGGAGGCACTGCCTGCAGGAAGAAGCAGTCGTCTGTGTCATGCTGAGAAAAGGACTGTTTAAAATCCAGAGCCACTTCTTGTTAAGATAAACGTATCTAGAGCAACAGTATGGCCTAAATTCATCTCCCTTTGTACTGGACAGGAAGCCACCTCAATGAAGCAAAAGCACTTTGCCCACCACGAATCTGGATGATCAGCAGCATCTGACAGATTCCTTGACATACAGTGGTTGTAGATTCCGGGTGCAATGGAGACGGCCAATCGCGTAAATAAATACCTTGTGACACTTGTCCTGGGCGTCTTGGAGTTCTTTGCTCTTGAGAAGAAGTTTCTTTTCCATGGAGCTGACCTTGGCTGGAGAGTCCAAACTTGAAAAAACAGATCTAAAAGAGCAAAGCCAAACAGTACATAAATATAGGAAAAAGGTACAGAAACCGGCACTTATGCAGCCTTTGTAAAGTCATTGGGCACTTGTACTATGATAAAAGAAAGGTGCAGCAACCACAATCTAACAGACATCACATCAGACCAAACATACTATAAAAATAATGACATCGTGTCACCAGATAAATAACACATAAGTACTTCTTATATTTACAATATTAATATTTTCCATCAATGATTTCTATGTCAGAGTACAAAACAATAAGCCACAGGGTACAAACATCCTTTTTTCATAACTCTTGTAAAGACTTATAAATGTAACAAAACCACATTTTTTGGAAAACCATTTGGCAAGACAACAAGCTTTCAGACTTGCTTATTTACAGTACCTTACTTTTAAGTAGATTTTAAAATTATAATCAAAACACAAAAGCACCAAAAATTTCAACATGTAATTATCTCTACTGCAGGAAGAAGAATGCCGTTTCCCTAGTTATCTTCTGTGATCCAAAACTGAACAGAAAGTCTCCCAACCCAACTCAGATGTTCCCACGAGCTCCATCAACATCGACATGATTAGTCACGTTGCAGAACTTCAGAGTTGCACTTACAAGTTGTGCCTCATGAAGAAAAATTACTCAGTTGCACTAGTCAATGCAGTTGGATCCCAAAGAATAGAGGAAAATATTTACCATCTCTTAAGCTTTCTGTCTAATTAGGCCTCTACATTTAAAACGCTTACCAGTTCTGTTAGTCAAAATTTGTTCTAGAAAAGCATTAGAAGCTACCCAATGTTTTGGAGCATATTTTTAGTGTTTTGAATTCTTAAGTATGTAATCTTAAATCAAAAAAAGTACATGCATCAAAATATAATTTTTAAAATGACATTCTACCTTGCATAAAATGATTCAAACTAGATATTTAATGACGGAACCAGTGTTGACTGATAGTTGAAAATGCATAACCACAATGGAGGTGCTAATAAAAGATCATGCAGTCTGCCCACACATTGCTTTCTGCTTCTCCTGGCCACAGTTTGGTATGCAGCCAGTTATCCCCATGGAGAAAAATGAGCTTCGAGCAGCTCTCTGCATATAGCCACACACCCACACACAGCAGCACAGTCGCTTCTTAGCACCAAGGAAAGTTGGATTCGATCACCACCATTTTCTGAGAGAAATCTACTCCTAACCCAAATACATATGCAGGATAGTCACACACACACAAAAAATGGATTTTTATGAAACAGCTACAACAACATACATATATCAAAACAAATCTTATGTATCACCACCTTAGGCAGCCTTTGCAAATACAGTTTTGATGTTAACATACAAGTATTGCAATATCCACCAATTCTGCTTTGAAAGGTCTATTAATATTTTTTAAAGGAAACTCAACATGGAAAAACCTAGAAAAATGAATCCTCTGTTTCAATGACCCAGATAATATCAAGATTTAATCAAAAACAAATCTTAAAAGAGAATGCTTTTGTTAGGCAACCCTCTATTCGTGATCTAATCAATCCAGTCCGTATTATCATATTTAAAAAATCAATTTATAAAGCATGACTAAACTCCTACAGAGAAAAGGCAACCATCTGAGAAAGCTGCATATTAAATCTCATAACAGCTGGGTGTACAAACAAGGCTAAAAATGAATAGTTGAGAAAAGCAGTCTAAAAATACAAATTAAAACTCACATTAACTCAAAAAGACACTAAGGAATCTGGTTAAAAATGTAATTCAAACATATGTAAATAGCTGAAAATGTGTACTGATAAGTCTAAGGATCTTTTGGTATTAAAAATCAGCTTTACAGCACTGATTTGTAGTGCCAAAGCATTTTTGCAAAGAACTATAATTTCATCATAATTCAGATTTTTTATTCTGTTCAAATCTGAGGCATTACCAAAGAAAATTCTAGCTCATTCTTATCAAACTGTTTTTACTTCCTGCTTCTGTTTCACCTGCCTAAAAGGCCCATTTATCTTTTGCTTTTTAATTTTGCTTATCTGTTTTACTTGCTATTAAAAGAACGGGAGTGTAATACTGCAGGCACCATTTTGCAATTCCAAGGCAGCTGAAGCAGTCCCGGCACCGCAGCGGCACAGGATCCAGGCAAACAGATGCCCAGTGCAGCAGAGCCGGGTTTTCCCAGTAAGCAGATGGGATGTGATGGGACAGGAGCAGGACAGACACAGCACTAGAGCCATGAACGGAGCAAAGTTGGAATTTCCGCAGCTGACTGTAGAGGGCTCTGCTCCTCAGGGCTGCTGTCAGTTTGGAAAGGAAAGCGAAGGACACAAACGAGAACTCCAATCTTTCCTCCACATCCTGTTCCAAAGCCAGGTGGGATTACCTGAAAAACGTATGTCCTGGTGCCATGACCTTCTTCCTGCCATAGTAGCTTCCACCAGGCACAGGTTTCAAGTGACCTCCTTTCCCACTAATTCTTTCCTCTGTACAGTTATATTAGAACAACTTCATGAACATCCCTAACAACCTTCCAGCTATCAAGGTGGTGGCAGAGGGGACATCAAGACAAATGGATACCAGCTAGTCTGCTGGGCCTTGTCATGGTGGCACAAGCTCCAAGAGGCTGTAACAAGGTGGAAAGTACCCACATGGCTGGGGCACTGGTATTTTCGTCCTCGGTCAGCATCACCTCCAAAATCAAACATCTCCAATCTGACACCCGCAGAGCCACCCGCTGAGGGTCAACTCTCATTGCACAACAGGGCAGTTTCTGCTATTTCTGAAGTGTGGAAGGAGAGGAGAAGAAAAAAAAAAAAAAAAAAAAAAAAAGACTGACAACCAACGTACACCAACAAGAAAACTGCAACAAAAGATGAATAAAAAGAGTCAAGTCTATACTATGCCAAATATGGACAGCACTAGCAGTCTCAATTTATTTTCAAGAGCAGCACTGTCTGCATGACTAATGAACAAGTTAAACTTATCTAGTTTATCTAGTGATTTCACAGCTATTTCAGCACCAGCTTCATGCAGTGGAATTATTAAATGGTGCTAGCTCTGTGGAAAGCTTATTGAGAAGGAAAAAAACTGCATCTTAAAAACTCGCATTTAATGTTGCCTGTGCATCTCACCTCTGCCTTCTCCGTCCCTTCCTGCCATGCTCCAAAACCCCCAACTCACCTGCACTTCTTCCTTCTCCCAGCGATCGACACCATCTGTCCTAATCCTGGCCCCCTCACAACATGTCTCTAATCTCATCCCCCATCCCTCATGCTCTATTCTTTTTAGCATGATACTCATCTGCACCTTCCGCCCCCTCGTAAATGCTGGCTCAGGCCTAAAAAAAAACAACCCAAAACAAACAGTGATACCAACAATCTGTGAATAGAGCTAGCTGAAGCAAAGCATATTTTTGGTACACTTGCCCTCTGTTTCCTCTCTAAGCTATATTTGGTTAAAGACTTACCAGAACCCTATAAACTGCTGGATTAAACCAGTAGTCTTAACTTTTTTTTTTTTCTGAACAGTGCCCCATTTTAACACAGGATTTCATAATGGCAATTGCAAATCCACATCAAATTTTAATTTCAAAATCCTGAAAAACACCACTTCTTATGATCTCCCTGCCAAAAGACTTGGATCACTTACCACAGGCTTAGGGATCACAGTTTAAGAATTACTGGGTTTAAATTTATTATACTCTGGAAGGTAATTGTAAAAAATAAAACCCCACATCAGCAACTGAGACAAGATATTGGCCTCACTGCCAACCTTGTCTGTGAGAAACACAGCTACAGATTCTGGTTTAATGTGTATTTTTTTTTATTAACCTATTTTTTGTTCCAAAGGAAGTCAGGCTCTTTAAGCTCCTTGCTCCCATCCAAACAAGGAAAAAGGCAAAAAATTTATATCACCTTTTTTTTCCTGGCATTTATCCTTTGCCTTAGGGTTTCTGCTAGTCACCTGCAAGGGTCAAGAATAATTGTCTTCCACCACTTGCTGCATATTTCTGGCATTGACGGATTTTTCTCACTTCACTTAAGCACTGGAGATCAAGCACAGCTGGGAATGGAAGCAAGATGGGGCAGGCTTTTAATGGAATTAAACTCTCCGTTGCCTGTTAGCTTGTCACACACTTACACGCAGGACCAAAGCTGCAGCCACATTTATGGTCAGAAAGGTCTCTCCCCCAAATCAAGACTGAGAGGCCATTGTGGGAGGAGGACTTGGTCCTTCTCTGCAGCACAATCCCACCTCCTAGAATCATATAGGCAATTTATTTAACAAGGGCTCTGCTGATACCAGAACCTATGACCTAAGCAATGCCCTTGATTTCTCCTGATTGTTTCCTACGACACATTATGGTCATGCCTTTTGCTCTTTTGCTTGATCTTAAATTCATTATAGGGCCACAGATTCTCCCCAATACTCCCAGTATGTGACAACATATAAAACGCTCACCATATGGACCTTTCTCTACTACACATCTACTATATAATTTCTGGCAACTGGTCTGAATGACTTAGGTGAACCCCTCTAATCCTAAGAGTTTAGGAAAAAGGATAGAATAAAAAAAAAGAAAAAAAGAAAAAAAAGGAAAAAAATTTAAAAAAGAAAAAAAGAAAAAAGAAAAAAAGAAAAAAGGAAAAAAGAAAAAAAGAAAAAAGAAAAAAAGAAAAAAGAAAAAAAGAAAAAAGAAAAAAAGAAAAAAGAAAAAAAGAAAAAAGAAAAAAGAAAAAAGAAAAAAAGAGAAAAGAAAAAAAGAGAAAAGAAAAAAAGAGAAAAGAAAAAAAGAGAAAAGAAAAAAAGAGAAAAGAAAAAAAGAGAAAAGAAAAGAAAAGAAGAAGAAAAAAGAAAAAAGAGAAGAGAAAAAAAGAAAAAAGAAAAAAAGAAAAAAGAAAAAAGAAAAAAAGAAAAAAAGAAAAAAGAAAAAAAAAAGAGATGAGAAGAGCTTAATTTATTGTCCTTCTGTCCATTCTGTCCATTTTTTTTTTAACTGTCCTTTCCTTAAAGAAATTCAAATGCATAACTCCGATTTTGCTTTTTACTGTCATGCGAACGGGAATAAGGGCAGAGCCCTAAACTCCCAACCTTGACAGACCTCCCAGAAGGAAAGCACGGAAAGTTTCAAGGACCTGGTTAATGGCACGTTGCAGTTGCCGGGCCCAACTGAGCAGCAGTAGAGGCACCAGAGCCATCATGCTGCAGACACAGGAAAACAGATCTGCATCACTTAGCAACCAGCAGGGTTAGACTTTGGGGGAAAGATTTTAGGAAGGAAAATTCTGCACCGATAAACTTGACGACTTAGGTCTTTGCAGAGAAGGGATCCCAAGATTCACAACAGATATTTTTTTAAGGCTGCTCTCATTTACTGCTCTCACTCATATAGAATTTGGTATTTATGCCTACTTGGGTAGAAACTGTACTAAATCTGTTCAGTAAAACATACACCACATATAGACATTTTATAAATAAGAAGTTATCTTTGCATCTCAATGTTGCAGTGGTATTGAGAATAATCTGCATTAAATACAGCTATTTTCAAGCTCCTGTACATGCTTTGCCATATTTAAATAGCCTTCTTAGAATACAGTGTATTAGAATACTCCCAAAAATATAAAATTGCATTTATCAAGAATTGTTCAAAAAATTCACTAAAATCTTCTTATATTAAAATGATTTGGGAGAAAAAAAAATAAGTACATGATGTCATTATATTTTAGCACAAGACCAGGGCATAGGGAGCACAACATAAATCCTCCAGAACACATTCATTTCTGCATTCTTTTGCTGTACCCCCTACCCAGCTGTTACCAAAATGCAATTATAACTTCAAAATGCACCTTTAATACCAGCTCCACTAAGAAAGCAAACCTGTTCATCTGCTACGGCTGTATCTTTAGCCTTCACCCCAAAGCACAGTTCCTACAGTCCCTGAGACTTCAGCTCCAGCTCCAGTGCTGGGGCCCCATTACATATACATCTTTACCAGTATAACCCAGGGTATCTACATTCACTGTTGAGCCTCTTCTGACTGTTACAGAAATAGTCATGCAGTCATGATAGATGTGTGATAGCTTCCCAAGCAAACAAGATAATACAAGTTATTTCACTTATAATTCAAGATAGACTTTAACTGTAAGTATTTACAGATATAACATTCCATTTGTCCAATTCTGCTGATAGATTATTTCACCAAAACAACACTTTTTTTGGTTGATATGTCCTCTCCCTTGTCATAAAAGCAAATCTACTAAGGAAGGACAACCAGAGACTCCCTTTTTATTACTGGCATAACCATCATATAACCTTGATTCATGGTGTGGGCAAGATCAAAGATGTCAACAGCATCCCCCAGTTTGGTTGCAAGCTTCCTGTAGAGAAACTATCATGATCAATATGATAGAAAAATGGAAACTTGATTAAGACAGAGTGATGACATAGTCCCTTAGGGGAACTAACTAGCAGCAATGAAAGACGGTTGACAGCAACACACAGCACCTTAGTGTACTGAGTCACTAACCCAGCTAAAGCCATTGCATTCCTGGCAGGTCTCATGATACTGAGGTAAGGACTTCTCAACTTAAATGTACTGCACTGATACTTCTTCATTAGCTCTATCATCATCATCAACAACCAACTACCCACCACACAAAATGGTTTATACCATACTATCTATATTCTCCTTTTCCTGATTCCCTTCTCTCTGAAATCACGTTTTCTTCCACAGGAAGATCAGCTTTTCTAGATCGTCACCTCTCCTGACAAACATAGACCCTGCATAGTTCATCAGAATCTCCAGTCTCCTACCACATCATACAGCAATGTCCTGTCTTAAGATTTAACTTGACCAACAGCAAACTGTCAGCTGCAGGAAGCTCCTTCGCTGGCTCACTGACCCGTCACCACATATTCCCTGATTAGCAGAGCTCCATCACGATGGATTACTGATTCAGCCTTGCACACCACAGCACGGTGGTGCCCAATCTCTAACCCAATAAAAAAAATACCGCCCCCCCTTTTCCCCCCCCAACACACACACACACATTTTTTATGTCTGAACTCCTTAGTATTTTCCTTCTTCCAGAAGCTGGCAATAGCAGACATGCAACCACCTATTGCTCCCTAGTTAACAGCAGCAACTAATTAAAAGTATTCGAACAACAACCTTAAAAATAACTGCTTCAGAATCAATCCTTCAGTTACTTGCCTCCCCATCGCCCCAGAATTAGCCACAGAACAGAAGAATATGCACAAGCTACAGCAGCAACAGATAAAGCCTGAATCTGGCAGCTACTCGAAAGCAGAGTGCAAGCCAGTTAAAATAGCTTTTCCCCGCCATGCACCATCCTCGCTGTAACAAATCTTCATATTTTTCTACTAGTCCTATTCACCTAAGCAATAATTCCTACTTACTCTGATCTGAGGATCCCCAGGGTCTTGATGAACGAATACCCCACAAATGGCAAATCTTCACCCGAGAAGCCAGCTGGGTTCAACTGGCGCGTAGACGATAAAACCCGCGAATTCTTCTCTGGTTCATCAAAATTTGAGGTGTCATCATCAGACTTGAGAGTAGGAACGAAGGGGGGAGGAGCTGGTTAAAAAAACAGCAAGGAGAAAAGACAAAAATTCAGCTACGGTTCACTCTGCAACAGTCCCACTCATTCAGTGCTTGCAATGGCACTGCAGCTCCTGCTTTTAATCTTGCTAACACAAGCAGACCGAGCTGCTGCTCTCAAATCGTATTACAGCAACAAGAGATTAACCCTTAAGCTACCAACATGGCTACCACTCTGCAGGCAGAGGGTTTCCCACACTGATTCAACTGGGTTTTAGGCTGGGGGCTTGGGATTGTGGATCTCTTTAATAAACACAGATATATTGAATCAAATCAAAGCACCAGGATAAAAATCATCTGTATCTATACTACACTTAAAGGTAATTCAGTTGTGAATCATCTAGAAAAAGCAAGATTTCTCCAACTCTTCCAGTTAGTGAAGTAAAACACCAGGAGAGAGGGTAGCTGAATGCTTTACTGGTCAGCTAAGAGATAATATCTGCCTTTGCAGACCACCAAGAACATCCTCAGCATGGGCTTCTAATCAACAGACTGGTCCTTCTCCTGGGAGGTTTTAATAAACTATAGATACTGAATCCTAACTGGTTTTTAGGAGGGGGAAAGAAAGATCAGCAAGATTTTATTTCTCCAAAAGACCTTGCTGAAGATCTGGAACTCTTCTTGGGATAGCACTGCAGTCTGGCTCTGATACAATCAGCTCTGAAGAGAGGTATAAACAGCAGG
>NW_010588979.1:98847-111586 GCF_000705375.1 Tinamus guttatus | reverse complement strand
AGCAGGAATTATCATGTATTTCTTCTTATAAATCTAAATTGGTACTACTTAACTTGTTAAGCAGTTGCTTAGTTTCAGCTCATTTTCAAACTTTAGCTTCAATTTAATTAACCAACAAAAGGACAGGTTCTTCTCAATGATGTGCAGCAGCCCCGTTACCTGCTGACTCTACTACGTGTCTGGAAGGAATGAATGTAAAAGGCTGCTGTGCAATTCCTACCTTGTCAAATCACGTTTTCACTTTCAGATTTTTTTTTTTTTAATTTCATCACTCAGGTCCTTGCTCACTGCAAACCAACTAATCTCTTTTTGCTTTGGAGACGTTTCTTCAGCCAACAGCTAGACCACAGCCCGATGTTACAGGCTGATGGAAGTGTAGTATGCAAAAGCCGTTACCATGGCTCCTGGATAGATCTCCTGTAGCTGAAGAGCTGATGAGAAGTGAAGAACGGGGAACAACCATTACAACCCCTGCAGTGCAGGCTCCCTGCTCCTCACTCTCTGCATGCGCGAGTTTAACCCTACCTGCCCGCATTAGTGACAGATGCTGGTGCTTATCTGACTGACACAGGCAGAATGAGTCACGGTTGGAGCTTGCTAGCTCCCTCTAGGTTGCCAAGGCCCTTCGCAGCCTGCTTTTTAACTCTTAATTCTCTAGGCAAATGTATGTTTAAACAGCCCGGCATTAATAGGCAAAAATAAATCTGCTTGTATAAACTGCCAAGTCAAAACTGCACATGCATGCTTCGTTAGCAGCTCCCCAAGGAGCCATTCGGATGCTGCTCCCAAGCAGAGAAAAGAGGAGAAATTCTGTAAAGCAGAGAAGATGCTGCTCACAGAGTAATTCCAAGCAAATTAGAATAAGATGAATGGGAGGAAAAATACTAATCAAAAACGTTCTGTATTAAGATGTTTTTGCTCACTGGCTCCAAAGCATTTACATTTTTGGCAATATCATGCATTGGCTAAGTTCTGACATTTTACTGGTTATAATGTATATTTAGAACCAATGTAATGCTGACATTTTTATACATACTGTTTTGGCTTACAGATTATTTACAGGAAATGTATTTTAAAGCAAATTCATTTAATATTAGGATAATGTCCAGCTACTCTTTCACATGCTCTTAATGGTTAAGAACATGGAGTCAAGAGAATACAGTTCAAAGGAATATCGCCTTTAATGTGAATGCAGCACCAAAGTAACAGTTAATTTATAGCACAGCCAAGATAAATAAATGAATTCATAATTTTTAGTTTAGCACCTCTACTGAAAGAACTTTGACCATTTTATAGGAAGGAGGTTTTATATTGTTTTAATATATTGTTTTTAAATACAGAGTTGATGAGGCAAAGTAGAGCAGCAAACTACTCACTCCATATGGAGAAGTCCAGAATCTTTCTTAAAGAGGTAAGAAAACCAATACACCCTTCTTTTTATAATGGTATAACGACAGTTATGTATGCCTTAGAATTTGATAGGTAACTCTGGCTTAGAAAGAGAGCTAGAGTCTTACGTTCCACCAGCAAATAGCTAAGGAGCTCTGACAAGCACTGCAGAGAATCATCTTCAAGACACTATAATTAAAAAGAAAGTCCTTCCTCTTACTAAGGGGAAGAATTTGTAGTCAAACTACATGCATAATAGAAAATAGAATTTAAATAATGTCTAAGATCAGCATGCACATAAGATCGAAGACACTCAATGAGGGTACAGTGGATGCAAGAAAGGGACATCTGAAAGCAAGATAGACTAAAGTTTTGGTCCTGCAGGGAGATTGATTTAAAGAATAAACTTTTATATGACTGTTTTATTTGGTAAAAATGTATAAAAAAGACAATTAGTGAACACTAGATTGAAAAGCAAGGAAAAAAAATTCTTCTCTTACATTCACTAAAGGTTCATAATTAACTTAGTCCACCAGCTCTGCAGCTTTTTAGTAAAACTTGGCTACAGTATTATTAACATGAAGTATTTCTAACACCATTTCTAACTGTTGGGTAGTTCTGAACTGTCAACAGAAACTGAAAATGAGAATCTGGACTTCTGAAGTTTCAAGACACTCGTGAAAAATTCACTCAGGAATGAAAGGGATATCCTTAGAAATGATGAATAGACCCATTTTGTCTGATTAATTATTTGGTAGCATCTTCAGTTTCCTTTACTCTTAAGGAGGCCTTTTTGCCTAGTGTCCAAAAATGCTGAAAACATGGAAGATGCCTGTTAATAAAAACTAACAGAGAAGAGCAATTTGGTTCCCAGTTGTGGGTCCCATGGTGAAATTATCACTAGTGAAATTATTATTTCTTGCTTAAAAACAGGAGTGTCATATAGTATCTTTGGAACACAACGAAAATTAGGGACTGCAGATACATGACTGTGTTTATATATCAGCATACTCTCAGTTGCTTCTTTAGAAGCAAGAACCCTTTAGGAGAAGTCAAGATAAGCCTCTGAGAATCACATGTTAAAACCCCACCAACACATCTGACAAGGTCAAAAAATTTGTCAAGGCGCTTGCACTTTTTCTAGGCTCATCCAGAAGGGAGGCAAAATTATTATTACAGAATATTACAGAAAATATTACAGAAAATCTGATGCTTTTATCTTCTAAACTGGATTGGTATAGGGACCTCTTTCTGTCTCCAACATGTTACAAATGAATATACATGTTCTGTTTACCATTTAAAGTATCTTGCAGAGAACTGCATGTTTTAAAAAAGCCAATTGCTTGCCTAGATACCTCCCCACTTGTGGAAGGATGTAACCCTCATCCATCTGTTCCATAGAATGACTTTCAGAGGAAAAGGGGGTGTTGTAGGTTGCTAAGTTAAAAAAAAAGAATGCAGTACTTTAGCTTATCATTAGATTAGATATATTGGTTCTTACGAAGAAAAGTATTTAAAATGTGGACTATTGTATGTATCAAGTAATATTGCCTTGCTCAAAGAATATTGCCTTAACATCTTTCCATCCTCTCAAATTATTTTCGTGTAAGTTGAGAAAACAGACACTGCACTTCCCCTGGGACAGGGAATGACTTAACTGAGATACAGAATTTAGAGGAGATACAGAATGTTTCTAAAGAATAAAATGTGTCTTTTCTTGATGTACAAGGTGATCTATATATACTTTCTGGAGAGAAGAATCTGCACAGCCTTTTTAAGTAGGTTAGACATTACTCTTCCTCATGCTTTAAGAGACCTTTTTAAGCAAAGTGTTATGGAGGAAGAAATAGAAAACAACAGCCGAGTGGCACATTTAAGAATGCTTAATCAAAGATCAACTGAACAAAGGTATTATACTAGTGCTCACCAATTTGTATAACACCATCTTAATAACTTTTCTCTCAAGTCAATGATCCAAAAGACATATATTTCTGTTAATAAAAGTGATCTTCCAAATCTACATTAGCTTAATTAGTAATCTCCAATAAAAATAGAAAGTCAATACACTTTTTTTCTGAAGATAATCATCTAAATGCAACATCACAGTACTTAACTGTTAACATACTGAATGCCAGCTTTGCAGTCTAAGATAAGGAAAAGAGTCTGGGAATTGTGAACATAGAGATTTGGGTTCCTGCTTGTTTAATAACAGAAGACAGCCTGGAATTAGTCTTCAATTCTTTTTCAAATTCTTCCTTCTGCAGGAGACATTTATTCTTTTCTTCCCATACATTTAGATTCCTCATAAAAAAAATGGAAATGCCATGCCATTTTCAAGACCTTCTAGACTGCAGATACAAAATGTTTCTGAAAATGAAAGACTCTTTATGCTACCCATAAATATCTCACCTAGATTAAGACACAAGTCTTTTGAACATCTCTCAGCTGACTTTCATTAGACAGATTTTTGGATTCAAATTAAACTGATATAATTTATGGTTTTCAAACAACCAAATCCCCAAACTGTACAGAAGGCAGTCTTGTGGACAGTATGTTATTCTCCATTCTTTATCTCTGATTCTAGATTATTTTCAAGAACTCAAATAGTTTTGTTCTGATCTTTCAAATTCTGATTGTTTAACTGAAACACTACTAGCGCTATAATGTTTATTCTAGGTAAACATTATAGTAAACATAAATTTCAAAATATTTTCAGAAAGTTCTGTCAAGTAAATCAACATACTGTTTTACAAGATTTTTTTTAAATAAGCATTAGAAGGCATTAAATAGCAGAAGTCAAAAAAATATCCAGAACAAAATCTGTAAATTTTCCTTGAATACAGTACTCTCAGGAAAGGGGGAAATTATCTATTGAGAAAGACTGAGATACTCACTATGAGGTTTAATGAGATCTAGATTCTGTTTCTGTAGTTTAAGAATTGCTGCTACAGATACATGCTACTTGTGCCAAAGAAGTTGGGAGTTTTTTTTAGAGGTAACTATCTTAACATGCAAAGTCAAGTGTTTCACAGGTTACCGTAACTACAATATATAACACTGAAAAAAAATATTAATGATACGTTCTTAACCGAAACCAGTGTATTAAAAATGGTTATCCCAGAACACCCAACATAATTGTTTAAATACCTGCAAGGCAAGGATACCAATTTTAACCACCATCACAACTTTTCTGAGCCTGAAGGAGAAATAACTTCCTTACTTTATCATCTAGAGAAAAGTCTGTATGTGCAGACTTAGAATGTTTTTTTTAATAAAGGCCTGTCATAGATATATTCCAAAATTGACTGGGAGGTTACAACTCCTTAGTCTAAATCCAAAATCTTGTGACCATTTCCAGCACTCCTGAGCTTCCTAGTTTTCTTAGGTTTTCTTTGCTTCAGCCAAACACCGCTGTCACAGCAGGTCAAGATAAGAAAGAACCTGGATAGTCTGGGCCCTACTCATCAAGAGTTTTGAACAGAAAGGCAGAGACACTGCCCTGAATAGACCTGCAAATGGAGAAGCACCGCAGAGAGCAAAGCACTGGGTGATGCATTCAATCTGCTGCTAAAAGCAAGAAAACTGCTGTGTTTTGTGCTAGTTACAGTGGAGGTTTATTATGTTTAAGACATAACAGCCAAGTCAAGGGTCAAAACTGCATGTTCTTCACTACAGGCAGGTCTGGATATTACAGAGAATGATGCAATCTGCTGGTCAGCTGCAGATAAAAATGGGACGTTTAAAAAAAAATAATAAAATAAAATCACAAATGACTCTGTCAACACTTAAAAGGACATCAGGACTGCCTACCCACTTGTCAGTCAGAATCAGTGTTGTAACATGAAATGGCAAAACACTCCCAATTAGCTTGTGCAGTTGTGAGAATCCTGGGCAGGCAATTGCCAAGGAAACACAAGAACATATGCTCGCCTGCCACCGTTTCCTGCATCTGAGACAATATGATACAAAAGCAATACAAAAATTGCAGGAATGGAAGCCGGTGGCTTAGACAGGATTCAGGGGCAAAGTGAGCTGAAGTCAGAAGTATTTGCTGCAGTTATGACAGACTTCTCACTCAAGATTCAAGAGTTCTCCAAGGGTAGGAACGATGGCATTTGATAGAAAAGAAGCTCCACAAGCTCAACGATAATGAAACAACAAAAAGCGAGCAAGTATTCAGTGGAGGTGACAGTTAAAGTGCTTATATAGTTATGAAAAGTAGAAATGTAGAAATTTATCAGGGAAATTGGATGGCAATCTTTGTTCGTTTTAATATGGGCAGTATATTTGATAAAGAATGTAAGGCAGACAGGTTACTTCTAAAACTTACAATCCAAATCATTTTTAATAGTATCCGAGACACTTAAAGATCGACGATGATCTGTGCAATATTTGCTTTTGATATGGTCCTGGTACCTCAGTACTTCCAACTACCAAATTTCATTACTTGCCTAGCATTGCAACAATTATTTGCATAGACAAGGATCTGGTTTTATTTCATTCCTAGTGGTAGAAAAATATTTTTGATAAAACTGTCAAATAGCAAGTTTGAGGATAGTGGTAGAAAAATATTTTTGATAAAAAAACTGTCAAATAGCAAGTTTGAGGCATAATTCCAAAACCCCTATGACCTCTGATGTTCTATCACTTAGAAAGGCTAAAAGAGAAATCTTAAATGAGTTGGCTCACAACAGCTAAAAGAGAAACTAAAGACCTAACAAAAAAAAAAAAAAAAAAAAGATAAATTAGGCTAAGTACACTAAGTTACAGAAGGCCTGAGAAAACACACTGGATTTTAATCTGAGGAAAGACATAGAGAGGATCACTTGACTCTTCCAGTCCAGTGTGTGCAGTAATAAGGCAATCATACCACAATTTCATACAGAAATTTATTAAACTTCATCTTACTCTTAACTTACTATTTCCACATAAGAAAAATTAATATATCTTATCCACAAAGCAAAACAAATTGTTCCTCAATACACACCCACTCCAGAACAGAGTCATGTTTTGTTATTAAAAATGATTCAGAACAAACACACCTAAATACTTGGATTGTGTTTATAAAAGGCAGTATTATTCTACTTACAATTACGGATGTTATTCCAGTCAATTTTAGAAAAAAATGGATGACAGCAGAGTCCTTCATAACCCAGTCTTTTCTTCTGCCCACAAAGTAGGCTCTGGATCAAATCAAGAAATTCACTGCTAACTTTCACATCCTCTGGGAACTTTAGATATCTCTGCATTAGAAAGAAAAGTATTGCTGCTCAATTAAAAAAAAAAAGTAAGATTCTTTTTTCCATTATTCTAAGATATGTGAAGAACAAAGTATAAACATTTTTAAGCACAAAAATGACAGAAATTAGTGTGTTGTGGATTTTTTCCTGATAGACTGTTACAACATTTTCAAAGATTTAACAGCAAGATTCTGTTCTGGAGCCCACCACTGGGTAAAGCTGGGATACCTTTCCCTTCCTATGTATTGCTTTGCATTTATTTCCAATAAATTTCACGTGGCACTTCAATCATGTAAACACTCAATATTCTCTTTTTGCAGCTCCTCATAGCTGGCCCTCATCTCACTATTCAGTCAAACTTTGTACCATTATGAAAATTCAACAATCAATGCACAATTCATCCTTTCCATCCCTTTTCTAAATGCTGTAGACATTGCAAATACAATCACTCAAGATGCATAGAGAAATCTTTCCTAATTCATGCATGACAGATGGTTATTTTTAGACAGTTGTTACAAAAATAAATCAAGATCACTTATAAAGAAAATACTGAGCACATCATAAAGCATATGTACTCTAAATACTTTATAAACATGACAAAGTAAAGGGACATCCATTAACTTCTTTTTTTATTTCAAATATAAGAACACATAGACTTTAGCTACAGCCTTTTTTTTTTTCCCCTAAAAAAACATGGCAGGAGTTCTCTCTACCTGGAAGTTCATGATGTTATTGAAAGTTTTTGCTGAAGTCCCTTCTGTGAATGGAGATCTTCCATAGATCATTTCATATGCAATGACTCCTAAGGACCACCAGTCACATTCTGGCCCGTAAGAAGCTTTGCCATCCCCATTCAAACCTGTCAGCATCTCTGGTGCCATGTAGTCTGGTGTGCCCACGGGTAGCTTGGCATTTACCTAGAAATAAAGATGCGCAGATTGAAGTTATAGCTCTTTTTGACCACCATCATTTTGGTAATAAAATCAATCTTGTTTTTAAATGAGGCAGATGGATTTTTTAACTCCAAAAGTAAATTTTAAGTAAGAGATTTCATTATTTCATAAATTATCAAATTGTGTCCAATCTGTTAAGCTGCTTGGTACACAAAAAGAATTAATTATGAGCGCAAAAATGTCACTAGAAACTACACATAGGTGAAATAAAGGGGATAAAAGAGCAGCATTCTGAAAAGAACAGTATTACTGAACACTGATGCTCTAAGCAGTAGGATAGCTATAACAATATTGTTTCAACTAGTATTAACTAGGACATCACGGTTGAAATTTCGAGAACCAGTCAGGTAGAGGCATAAACGTTCCCCGTCCTCACTCCATTCTGTGTCACCCCTACCTTTTACCTTGTGTTCATGATCAGAAAAATACTAGCATCGAGATTGCTGGAGAGCTTAGCAAAGGTAATTTGGGAACCAAAATTGTAGTACTTTTTACACTGAGTGGCATAAAAGAGGGAAACAAAACAGCAGGGAGACTAACATAGAAAGCAGAGGACTGAAAAGGTAGATCACATGAAAAGAAAACAAATTGAAAAGAAAAAATACAATATACCATTTAAAAGGAAAGACTGGGGAAAACAAAATACAAAGGTCAAAAAACTAACTAAACTCTATAAAAAAAAAATCAAAATCATAAAAGAAGCGAAGGCTCAAGTGTATAACTTTATATTCTCTCAAATTCTCACTTTAAAATGGGTGAATACTCCTAAATTTAAAAGCAATTTATTGAGAAAAAAAATATGTTGCCCTGTTATTTCAATATATTGCTTTTTGGTAACACCAAATCCCAGAACATTTTAATGTGATTTATTATAATCAAGAGCTCCCCAGGTCTTCAAAACTATGCCACCTTAGTTACAGAAAACACATTTTTCAACCTGATTATGAACAATTCATAATTACATGTCCTTCTTTAAAACAGTGTTTCAGCTGCTCAAAGACTGTGCTGCAAGCACAGGTACTGCAGAATTATTAGCACAAACTCAAATCTTTAAAGAAAAAAGTTTGATATTAGTGCAAAATACAGAAAGATGAATAGCTGTAAGGATCTAAAAATATGATTTTGCATTGCAATACAGCATCATAAAAAAGATTTGCTGCTACATTTCTCATACTAAGATATGAATAAGCAAGTACAAACCTACTGAGAGTTGCAAAACATATTCAAGTTCATGTTTGAAAAGACATTTCTAAATGGAAAGTATTAACATCTTTTATATTGGACAAGAAAAGCAAAAGAAAACGGTACTATCAAGGAACAGGCAAACGCAGTTTTCTCCTTTTGACTAGGCTGTCCAGACAAGCAATAGAGGAGTAAAAGCCATGTTATTACCATTTTGTTCACTGTCATTTTGGCTGCTGACCCAAAGTCTACCAGTTTAATGTGTCCTGTTCGGTCAATGAGAACATTCTCTGGTTTGATATCTCTGTAAGAAAGCAGAAAGCAATCGATATCTTTCTGTACTCTTCTCCGCTGTCACATCTAGATAACAATATCTCCCTTTCCAGCCACACGAACTCTGCTCAGTTGCATAAAACTCTAGTAATGGATTACTGTGCGAGTCTTATTTCCAACTATACTGCTTGCAACATGACATGAAAGAATTTATTAAATGCTTAAATGACCATATTTAATACTATCCACAATAGCAACCTTCATGCCTTTATTTGATCTTTATAAAAGTCCTGTCAATAAATAAATATATAAATAAGCAAGCAAGATTGCACTATTTCAGAACACTAGCAAGCAAGATTGCACTATTTCAGAACACTGATCCCAGATTGATACTGATTAAATATTATGTTCAATGCAAAGACATTTTTACCTACCGGTGTACGTAGCCCATCTGATGGACACTATGAATGGCTAAAACCATCTCTGCAAGGTAGAACTGTACCATACTCTCATCCAGTTGGTCCTCATATCGGTTTAACAGTGACAGTAAGTCCCCTCCAGGCTCATACTCCATAACCTGCATAAAATTTTAGAGGAGCAGATGTAGCTCATATACACAAAAGACATTCCACTCAACTCTACAAAATATGGTGGACAGATATCAAGTAGTGCCATGGATTGCAGGAAAATGTGCAGAAGATGAACACTTTTCAGCCATCAGAATTACCAAGTAGAGATTTTTCTTGTCTTGAAATGCATAGTGTAACTGTGGAATCCAGGGACTGCTGTTCTGGGATAATATACTGCGTTCTTCCTCAAAAAATGACACCTACAGAAAAAGGAAATGTTCAGTTATCTCTTGATTAAAATGGGTTTGAATACATTAGAATTCCCTAGCTCAGGAAGGATGTAAACCTGCACCAAATGCACACATTCCACAAAAATTACTTATAAACCATCAAATGCCATTGCCTTGCGATGTATTTAAAAGAAAATAATGTTACTCTGTGGTTTCAAATCCCTTTCCCACTTCTGTTGCCTAGTTTGATTTCAGTTGCACAGTCCCTGCAGCAAAGACCAGCTCTCCTTGCACACTGGGGAAGCATCTGCTGGTGTGAAGTACAACCAGGGTTGACTTCATCTGGAATGGCCCTAACGAAATAAAACCACTTGCAAAAGAAGCAGACAAGAAGCAGAACAGGTGCTAGCCCCACTATGAGGTAGCACCTTACAGCCAATACCGTAATAAATACAGCATAAATTTGAATTTATTAAAATATTATAATGTAATGCCTATATTGAATGTATTTTAATATTCAAAATATTAAAATAATATTTATAGTATTAATAAAAAATATTTATAATATTAAAATACAAGGTTTTCTTGCAATCATTCTCCAGCAACTATTTAATAACAGAATTGCTGCCAGATAATAAATATATATATATTTATTATATTTATTTTTATATATATATATATATAAAACATAGATATTGCTAGTTCGTTTAGATCAATGTTTTCTACTTTCACTGACCCAAAGACAACAGGACTGAACAAGTGTCATATTGAGGATAACATCATAGTTTGCTCTTCTTGTCAACCTGTGCCACGGCAAGAATAATTTTAGTTTATCTTCTAATATATGCCTTTACTGAAGCATAGGGTGATCTTCCCAGATTACATTATTAATCTAAAACTAGTGACAAAACACTATGCCCAGCAAGTCATTGTTTATGGTTCTACTGTTATAACAGAAAAATATACATACGTGTTCCTGCACCAACAAGGAATCTTTGCTCATCACCTTCATAGCATACACATCACCAGTGAGCTTCTCTCTTACTACTTTTACATCCGCAAAATGACCACAGCCAATGATGCCTTTTACTTCAAAATCCTTTGCACTGGGTTGCAGCTCCCTTAATTCAGCGATAGCCTCTGCATCTATAAAAATAACACTTATTTTATGTTAGCCAACTGGTATTGTGGAATGAACACAAGATCAGCAATGGGGAATAGAAAATATATATATATATATAAATGTATTTATGTTTGAGAAATACAAAGTCATTTCAGAATATGTGTCCTAAAATATATATATGTATATATATATGAATACTAAAAAAACAGCATTAATGTATAGCTAAGACTGAAATACAGTGCAGACAAAAGAAGCAGGAAATGTTAGGACAGTTCCCATAGCAACCATACTTGTGTCCCATTCATATCATCACAGGCTGATAGTCTCTCTTGTTTCTAATTTATTTTCAACCGTCCTTTGCCAATACAAAGTGTATTCTCCAAATAGAGACTTTACCCAGTCCAGTTGAACTGGCAGGGATTTCTCCTCTGCCTGTGGGAGGCACTATTCTATTGTCTAACAAATAACCAGACACATTTGTTTCAGATATTCAGTCTGAATGTGCATTGTGATAATCAGCTGCTCTCTGTAGAGCATTCTAAAAATTCTTCAGATCCCTGGAGATGATTGCTCTTGTTTAATAACTAGAAACCATTGGGTGGAACTAGAGAACATTATAAGTTACTTTAACCAAACAGCATTCTATTATATCTTCAGAGTTGTTACCAACAAATTATACATGCAATATGAGGATGACACATCACAAATATTACTTCAAGCCAATAGAGCCAAGCAAGTCACTGTTGACACCCTTCTGTTTCATGCACTTGAAGCTTTCCTTGATATCAAACTGCAAGGAAATTTTAACAAAAGTGCCTCCTCCACCATAAACGTAGTGTAGGCTAGAAAAGATGCACGTAGAGTCACAGTACTTCAAAAGCCACCGCAATTGACCTTTTTTGCACCCATACAAACCCTTAGAAACATTCCCAATGTTTCCTGGGCAATGCACAGTCTGTTCACAAAAAGTCACATCCCTAAAGCACTTGGTTAAAACTGTTAACAAATTAAAGCAACTAACACACTGCTTAAATGCTTGGATTCCTAGCAATTATCTTCTAAAATGAGATCTGGAAATTCGTGTAAACAAACTCACACTTCTTGACAAAGTTGCCAACGTTTTTAATCTTCATCAAAGCAGGGTTTCTGCATTCTTCAAAAAGAACGAATAATGAATCAAGGATCCCTTCCCGGGAGAGAGGAGACATCTGCTGTTGAGTCACAAAGAGTGGCTTCCCCTGGATGAAAAAAAGAAGCAACAGCAGATGGAGTCTTAGACAACAATGAAAAGCCTCAAATCAATAACATATGTATGGAGCAGATTATATATTATCCATTTAAAAAATTGCTACTTTAGAAATTGGACAAATAATGCAGAAGCGTATGTTAGATAACTACACATATTTGTAAGAACTGTTACAGGTACTTCTAAATAAAACAACCTTCTGAAGGTTGCTAAAAGCTCAAACTACAGCATTCTGGAAACTGCCTGCATCCTCCTAACTAACGAGTCTGGTTTGACTGGCTTTTTTCTTAATATGGTAACTCATGTGGGGTGTTTTTTTTGGTGCAAATAGCTTAAGCAGTCAGCATCAACCTTAGCTCCCGAAGGAAAGGCTGCCGGACCTCGAGGGACAAACAGCAGCCAGTTTGGCAGATCCATGTCCTGCCAAGCCCTCAGTTATGCCGCCCACAGGGTTTTCCTTTCCCAACTCCTGTCCGCGGCGCTGAGGGACCAGAAGCCGGTGCAGCCGAAACAGAGATAGGCGAAGCCGCGCTG
>NW_010588979.1:83441-98431 GCF_000705375.1 Tinamus guttatus | reverse complement strand
GCGGGCGCCCTCGGGGGTGGGTGCGCCGCAGTCCCCCGCGCCGCGGGGACGTCACTCGTGCGTCACGCGGGCGGCCCTTAACGGTTTTAACGGTTTTGACGGCCGAGCTGCTCCTGAGGAAGTAGCGAGGGCGGCTCTGAGGGGCTGGGGTCTCGCAGGAGGCTCTTCCCGTTCTGTGCCGGGCCGGACCTGGCCTGGCAGCCGCTCGGAGGGTGTAAAGGGAAGAACAAGGCGTGAGGAGACGTCCCCGCTCGGCGGGAATGCAGAGCGGGAACCGGGGAGATGAAGGGAAAGGTGGCAATGCAGAGCGGGAACCGGGGAGATGAAGGGAAAGGCAGTGGGACTGAGCCTCCAGCATGTATGAGCCGTGCCGGGTAGAACTTGTCACATACTACCCCGTTTTATTCCGGAAAAGTGCCTAAATTTTACACCCCCCACACACATTCTCTCTCTCTCTTTTTTTTTTTTTGGACAAATCTTGAAAGGCAATAAATGACTCATTCTTAATAGTTCTGGCTGGAGCTGTTTCAACCGTAGGCTGGACATCATCATTGGCAGCACCTTGCTGCAAGATAGGACTGCCAGAGGGGAAATAAAACGATGTTTTCAGAGGCTGTAAATTTTCAGTTGCAAAGTGCTTATTCAACTTTTACGTCCCAATTTTCACATGGTCTGCAGGGCCATTTTATGCATGTATTGGGTAATTAGCTTTCAAGCTAAGTATTGGTGAAAATGTTCCAGCCTGGTATCCACTCCAGAATGCCTACGTGCCATCCATCAAAGTGCTACGTGGAAAGCAGCACGACCTTGTTTAACAGCGCAGCGTTACAGAGATGTCAGTTCACTGTTGCACAGTGCCTTGGCAGCAGGCAAGCTGGTAACAGAAACCTAGGTGATGGGCTTCCCTAAAAGTCATGTTGAAGCATAGTGACAAAAAACAAGATGTTTTGCTATCCATCAATCATTTTAATTGTGCCGATAGTAGCTTGGCATGGAGCTGGTAAAATAATGCACTGGGGGATTACATTATGACTTTATACAAATCATTGTACAGATTCGTGCTTCCTCCTACCTCTCCCAGTGCACCCCTGAAACGCTGACATATTTTTGGTATGATTGTCTCATACATATCTGGGTTCACTTTAAGTTATTAAACTTGAAAGAGTTTTTAAAATCTCATTTATCGTCCACCACTGGCCAATTTGCTTTTTGGATTCCAGTCAGGTGGGACACTGTCACTGTCCTTGTCTGTCTCCTCCACAATTGCAGGTCTTAGGAATGATCAGCTCTGAAAAAAAAAAATGCCATAGAACCAGTCGCTTTTAATGCCATTACATTTTAGGAAAATTCACTTCCTGCCTTAACATTTGGACCTCTGTCACGCCTGGGGGTGGCCTGTCCTACATTTTGGGCAGTTCTTAGTCACCTGCCATCTAGGCCTAAGAGGTGAACTTCAGCCTTCCCCTTTCTACAGCCTATGCCTCCTGCACAGATGGCGTCAGCCCTGCCAAAATTACAGTTAAATATCCACAAAATTTCCAGTGACACTTGAGAAGTGACTGTACCTGTACATCAGTTTAGGTTGAGGAAGTGGCAGAAGGGGAAGAGCTGTGCTTTTTCTTTGACAGGTTCCCTTTCCATGGAAATTCAGCTGTACTGAACAGCATGGAGCAGCAGACCCACAGATTAGATGAGGACATAGATCAGGAGATAGATAATTTCCCACTAAGGAGGTCCTTAAATACTTAACTACTTGAAGCAGACATGTGACAGAAGATGGCATATGGGTTATTCTTCTTTGACCCTGTGTGAAAGACTCCCATAAACAAGTATGTCTACATATGAAATGAAACGGCAGCAAAAAAAAAACACAGATGTAGCAGAAGCGTTACCAAAAACATCTAGAAAAGAAGCTGAAGTGGCAGATAAAACCTTAGTACACACTTCTGACATAGCTGTTAAAAAATAAATAGCCTTTCAGACAAACACGTGTTGTATTTTCTATAAATTGGTGACCTGAAAGCTTCAGAGTAGAAGTGTTTATTCCTTCACACTCCTGGTAGTTATACCAAGAGCAATCATAGTCCACTACTCCTTTGTCTTTGTAATGGCAAGATGATATATCCCTTCTCGATCCTGGAAACCACTCCTGTGGATAGCCTCACTTAGCTCGAAGGATCATCAACAGAACTTCAGTTCGCAAAACAAGAACTTGCCTCCCACTATTATTTAATAGGTCTTTCAAAAGCTTAACAGAATAAATAGCTCTATGATTTTCTTTAAACAGATCCCAGTATGGTGCTCAACATATTTTGACATCTCACGATGCATTTAATTGGTTACCATCTGTTTGGCATTTTTTATTACAAAAGTAGAGGTTTCCCTTTATTTCCTTGGCCAAAATTCTCTCTCATGCTGGCACTGAGCTGACCATGTTCCAAAGAGTGTCACTATCTGTATGTCTGTATCTTCAGGCTCATTCCAGATGTAAAATACTAAGCAATTACAAAAACAAAAGATCAATCATGCAGGTAAGCCAACTTTTTGCCAAGAGCCTGGTACTCAGATTCTCATGAAAACCAGCATCGCTGTATTTTAGTGGGCAGAGTGGTGCCAAGCCTCACCTAACACCATCTGCCTGTGAAACTCCTGTGTTCAGAGCAGCAACATCCACAAGTCTTTGAAGTCCTGCATCCTTTTGTAAGCTGTCCCAGCGAAGACACTGACAGCTCCCAGGAAGGCAACTTCCCGAGCCTGGCATGGGGCTAGAAGACAACAGCAAAGCCTGTGCTATCACAATTCAGAATTTGAGCATGGCCAAAGAGTCCTACTTTTTGTTCTATTTTGGAAATCTCTTCAATCTCTTCCCAAATCTTAACACCAATCCAATAACTCTGACTGGAATCAGTTTGCAGCCTAGCTTTCCACAATGTGCAGGTCTTAGATGTAAACTAAGTTTTCCAGTGATTCTTTTGTTGAAAATTATCCCCAGCTTTAACCACAGCTAGCTGATCTATATACATATGGAAACAAAAAATGAGTTACCACTTATCAGCTCTAGTCCTTACTCTAACCTACCAGTAGTTAAAAGAACCTCTAGTAAACCAGTATTGGAGGTTCCATCCTTTAATAACCACCATTGTTAAATGGGACCTAAATTATCCTTCAGTCCAAGCATTTCTTTCCCACTTAGTTTTCCCAAACTGTCTCAAACTATGTAGCTGAGACTCATGCACACTTACACAGAATAGAAATATTTGCACAATACTTCTTAAAGACTAACAGTTATGAAAGAAGCAAGCAAATTCCTTCTCAGAAAAAGACATGAAGATAAGATCACCAGGAGAACAATTATATTGTCCTTCTTTCCACAGTGTTTTTAATTTCCTTCCCTATAATCATTCCACAGGGGTGAGCAGAAGGGGAATGAAATTTTAAAGACCTAAAATGGCTGTCAGGTATTTCTTCCATAGACTTCTACCAGAAGTTGGACATAATCTTGAGGAGTATCATCAGATGTCACCTTATTTTCATTGAAATATTAAAGGCTTTGTGCCTCATGTATTATGTAAGTGCTTATGTTTGCCAGTTTTTATTACTCATGGTTTTTACTTTCTCCATATTTACACAGGAAAGATCTATTACAGTAGCATTTAAAATAGGCGCAGTATTCTATCTAGATGCATAGCTATCGTCTCTGTTTTTCTTTACAAAATGCCAGCAGGTACCTGCAATGCTCTTCAGACCTGGCCCAACTCAGAGGTTTGCTCATTCCAGCACGAATCATTCAGCGACGACGCATGTTTTCTTACAAAACTCCCCTAACGTTACAACCATAGGCAGTTTCTCCTTCAGCCAAGACATAAACATGCTAAATTTCTGATGTGACCAAAATAAAATGGGGCACTAACAACCCTTTTTATACATGAACAGAACATCTATAGAAGGAGCTGGACTCCCAGAAAGATAAGGGTTCTGTGACCACTCCAAGCAACGCTGCCCAGCTGCATGGGCAACACTTCCCAAGGGCATGGCCTCTGCTCCAAAGTACTCAGGCTGTGAGCAAACTGAGCAAGAAATAAAGGTGTAGATTCCAAGAGAAAGAACCAAAATGCATGAGGGATTTCCATGCAGGATAAAGGCTGCTATACAGTCCTCTAAAAAGCAACTTTCACTGCTACTATCCAGAATGTGCGTATCTGTTAGTGTTATCAGCACAATCCTGCAGTGTCCCACAACTAGAAGAGAAAAGCTGGGACAAATTAAAGTTCTGATATCTACATATAAGAAAGAATTTGATTTTTAAGGATTTGAAAGAAGCTTAGTTGGAGAAAATTAGGTTTATATTCCTTTCTGAATGCTGTTTTGCAGGTTGGCTACCATAAGGACTCAGAAGGAAGTTATACTGGAAAACTGTTCAAAAAAAAGAAAAAAAGAAAAAAACCCTATCCTCATGTCCACCAGCCTCCATGTCTTGGCTACAGGCTTCACAGAGATCATCTCCTTTCATTGAAATAAATCATGTTATTTTAAACAACTTTGCAATTCCATTGATCACTACATTTCCATTCATTTGTTTGACCACAACTTAACTCAAAACCACTGTTAAAATCAGGGGAATCCCAACTCAAGGCTAAGGTGTCATTGTCCCTGTCCTCTCCCACCCATTGAATGTTTTACAGGAATATTTAATTAATCCAATGGGAATCTCCCCCGATTTCATCGATTGCTCAGCCTTTAAATGTGCTTCTAGTGATACATAATATCAAATGATAAAATTCTACTATTAATTTGTAGCTGTGGTGAAAAACAAATTACCTGTTACATAACATAGCCACATGTTTGAATTGTGCTATTACAGAAACATCTGGGATCCAACAAAAAAAATATATATATATACACTATACAAAATTATTTATGATCTGTCAAGACACATGAATTGATGTTTTCACATTAATATCTCATGGAGCAGCTCCAAACTAAATTTGTCATGACACAGTGGGAAATACGTTTTGCAGAGCACCAAGTGACAGGGATTAATTAAAGAAAAACTGACACAGTATATGAGCAATTACAATAAACGTTTTGTTTCAAATGTAGCTAAAGAACTACTTGTATGTTTTCATTGACATGGAAATTAAGGTAACATTAAACTGTCTTAAAAGACAAAACTTGTCATGGTGCAGGTACAGTTTATCATCTAGAAACTGTACATAACAAAATGCTCAAAGTTCCTCCAGAATTTACATACAGTTATCATGAAAAGATGGGCATACCAAGATTCTAAGAGGAAATATCAACTGCAATATCTCTAAAGGGAAGATACCAAATTCTGTGGGGAACACAACTAAAATTGATTGGTATAATTTAATCTTAGACTAGTCCTAAGACAAATGAATTTAAGGCTCATGGGAGGATATTTTCCTATCCTTAAATATAATGGCTGTATTCAGAAACTGGAAATCTGACTGCCATCAAGGGGAAGTGCCCAGAATGAATCATTCTGTCTTAAATATAAGCAGCATGATCTTCTTAGCTGATCTCTGTCCCCAAGATCAGCCAGAAACAGAGATGTGCCAGACAGACATCTTCCCATGCAATATTGATGAGCAGCAAAGAGCCATGCATCCCATAAATCTCCTTGGCCAACTTCCAGAAAGGTGGAAGAATGTGAATTAATTTAGGAGTTAGCAAGGTGGCATTAGGAAATACTCATGTATCACTCCACCTTTGCGATTTTGGGAAGAAAAGTCTGGTTACTGTTTGGAGTTTTCCGGAATAAATCAGATTAAATCAATGTGGAAATTAAATTACATTAAAAAATGGCAGGCAGTCATCTGTCAGGAAAACAAACAAGTTTCTACTGGATTGGAAACAACCTCCACTCCTTTTTAAAACAGGGTTGTTTGTTTGTTTGTTTGTTTGGTTTTAAATGGGTCAGTTCAAGCACAGAGTACAGCTCATTCATTATAAATCTGCTACACCTGTGTAGATGGAATCAGATGACCTGAAAGTAGATTTGGGTAGTAAATTAGAGCATCTTATGTCAAAGGTTGGAGGAGCCTGTTCTCATCACGTCCCCACACCAGGGAAATCTCTGTCACTGAGGCAGAAGTCATTGGAAAGTGTAAGATGCCTCCCAGCAACCTGGTTTTGGCTGACAGCTGTAGCTAAAATGTACTTAAGAATTCCAAGAGTTGTTATCTAAAGCGACATAGCCACTGTCTCATACCTACAATTTAGTAAAACAAACATAGTCAGGCTGAAACACCAAAATGAAGTACTTAAATAGATTAAATGAAACAAACACATTAAAATTATGGAGGTTCTTTTCTTTGAAGAAGAAGAAAGTATCTTTTGAATAAATCTAGTGAATTAAATTAAGATACCAAGATAGACTTGGCTCCTTCATATAATGGAACTTGAAAGAAAACCTCTTTTTATTTTTCTTACGAGATTTTATTCCAAAAATTCCAGTAACTATCATAATGTATGGAGTAGCGTTATAGGCAGGGTGGCAGGCATGAATATGGCATAAAAGGACAGGAATAGCACTTTGTTCGGAATATAAATAAAAGCATCAGATGAAGCAATGACAGATACAACATAGAAAGACTCTTCCAGGTAAAACTAAAAGAAATTTAGGTATTATCACTTGTCTAATTTTAATTTGGAATCACGATTTTGGTACTTTACAGATTGAAGATGTTCTTGCTCTGAGTGGGTGTGCTCATTCCTGTCTTGAAGAACTCAGCAATGACAGCCTACATGTTACTTTATTTAAATCTTAGAATTAGTAGTTCTATACTGTTTGCTTTGAGGCCAAGAAATATTTTACAGAGACTATTGTGGGACTCTGTTTTTTAAACGTTTCTTCCATATTAAGATTTGCAATGAATATCTAAAAAACATGTTAGGTGTGATATAGCAGTAACAAACAATGAAATAACCTCATGTTTCAATACAGATTGATAGAAAATTTCTGACCATTTTGGAGATCCTCATAGTCAAAATGCTCTTTTCAGGTGCTATCCACCATTCCTGATGTATTTGCAACCTGGCTCACATTGGTTTCTTATGCTTTTAGACTGTCATTCTACCTGAAAGGCAAAGGCTACAAAAACAGCATATTCTTCCTTGAATGGAAGAAAAACATGGTGGGCGGCTGCTACAATGACAAAATGTTCATGGTCTGCCAAGGAATTGCATTGAGCCATTTTTAGCCAAAGGACAGACACTAAAATACTAATCTTGGAAGAGCAATGAAGACTCTGAAAATTAAATATTTCTTCAAAAGAAAAAAGCTTTAAGCCTATCTTTATTCTATCACCTGTTTTTTTTTTGGTTTTTTTTTTGTTTTTTTTTTTAACTACTGCAGATGGACTTTCTTTTCCAAGTTTTTTTTTTTAAAAAAAAGCATTTGTTAATAAAAGATGTTTTATGCTTGCACTTGAAAGTTCTCTATAATTGGAGGGAATACGTAAATACAAAGGTAGAATATGTTCGACCTTCTGCTTTTCCCGTCACTCAGCTGTCCACTTTCCCTCGGGGCAATGAGACTTGTGTGTTCCTTCTGTGAAGCTTTGAGATGAATTAGATGCAGTATTTACGAATCAGATGTCAATTTGACACTAGATCAAAACAGCTAATAACAATTACCTTCTCAGAAACGCAGGGAGAGGTGCCATCTTGCTGGGGCATCGTCCATAAGATGACACTTAAGCCTTCAATCTTCCAAGCACAGAACAAAGTAATGAGCATTTCATATCAATCATCAAAACAGCCTAATAGGCAATCTCAAAATGACAAAATAACAGTAAAGATCTGTGCTAAATAATTGCTGTTTGCTAACAACACTTCTGAAGCAGAAAACCAGCTACCACTTAAGGTTCTCCAAAAGACAGCAATAAAAGCAGTGGTGGGAAGCTGATTCTGTATCAGGTCAGTCCACCCTGAAAAGTATAACATATCTAGAGAGAAAACATTTTATACCATAGCATGCAAAGAGCCGGAACGGGAGGATACGCGCGCAGGCCGCGTAATTGTTTGCATCTCTGTCCTCCCTGGGTTTTACTCTGGAGTCTTGCAGGACCCAACTTCAAAAGATGATATATCATACAGTTCCTGCTAACAAGAGCTACTACTTGTTCCTTGGAGAATAAATAAATAAATCAAACACTCTTTAAATCTTACTGATTTTATGTATTGCCAAGCTGGGATCCTTCAGCAACAAGCTGAGTCAGAAGCCCAGGCACAGCGGTGCTGGCAACGGTGCTCACGGCTTTCTAGAGCTTGCTGCTGGCTGGCTTTTCCTGAGCCAGGCTTCCCACCTTCGTGGTAACCTCTTGGGGTAAAACTAGCACCTACACGTTGAAAAATATCCAATAAACAGGATATTCCTAGATGAGGAGGGTAGAGGAACCAGCCTGTCTCACCAGCCTGTTGTTAACTGCCCAGCCGTGGTACCAGCACATGCAAATCTCACAGCACAGATCCAAAGTCAGAAAATAGCAAGCACTAAATAACACTTGTACTTTTACATCTACCAAGTGCCTTGAAAGGGGCCAGTTTTGCCCAAGTTTACACCGTGTTTACACGGTGCATCATTAGCAGCCTGATGCTCTCTCGCTTCATCCATGCAGTTCCCCACAGCAAAAATCATGAGACCATGGGATTTCAGTCGGAAAGAAAAAATAATCAATAAGCCTGGGCAGCCTGTGACGCTTCGTGACACCTTCTCACTGCCTGTAGAGCTAAATTTTCATTGAGCCAAAAATAGTTAACAGCACGCTTACATGCCTAAAGAAGTCATCTGCTTCTTCTCTAATGTGCAATTCAATAATTCCTATAATTGATCTTCATTGACAGTTTATGCAAGCGCTCTCACCCACACTGCACATATTGTGCTTCCTGACATAATTCCCAACATAGACTATGATATTTCAACAGAGGAAGCTTGTTAAATCAGGTCAAAGAAAATAAAGAGCTAGAATCTGCTGCAAGTCCTTGCAGCTGCCTGTATTTTCACCTTTTTTTTTTGTATATATAATTTGTATGTGTATGTATATAAAGAGTTTTGGGTATTCTTGTAATGGGTTAAAAATACACAGATCACTTCTGTTAAGTGTTGATAGGCTTCAGAAGGAAAATACACAAGCATTTTCTTCCCAAATGTTCGACGGTTGATCAGGCCCAACTACCAGTCTTTATTGTCTCTATGTGGTCTGATTTTCCCTGGAATCACCGTATATATTTTAATGATCTGCTGAATTAAAAGAATTCTCAATCAGTTCCCAGCTGATTAGGAGATATTTTTCCAATAGGCCAATAAAGGAGATTTTCTCTCATATAGACAAAGCAGCACAAAAATTAAGCAGGTGCTAATGGGCCTGAAGATGTCTAAAAGAGTTATATGCAATTTCAGAGAAGCGCAAACAATAAATGTGTTTTCTATTTGCACTAAAGGTAAATAATAAAGAGGAAGACAGTCTTTATGTTTTATAAACACCATCCTTTATCCAGCCAGTGTTCTCCAGACATTTCGAATGGCTCTCATTCTCCAAAGAATTGAGATATAGGAACAGTTTAACAGACTAAATACTAATATGTACAGTGAATGGAAGCAGAAGGCCAGACAGGGTAAAATAGCATCACACCAATACCCTGGAGATAAAAAACCCAGATTATTCCCAAAGCAGCCACTAATACATGAGAATCCCTGATTTAGTTCTCTATAAGCACAAAGTAATTGATTCAGCTTTTTAAGCAAAGGGTAATTTGCAGCTCACAGAGAGGTGCTTTTCCAAGGATGCCAACTCCTGTTATGGATGCGAGCGAGGCAATAGGAGAAACATATGAAGCAGCAGAATATTGATTGTGGGCAAGGGAGGCAGTGAGGAGGATGGTGCTGGCCTCTTTTCAGTGGTGGCCACCGACAGAGCTAGAGGAAACAGCCACAAACTAAAGCATCAAAAGTTCCACAGGCACTTAAGGAAAAATCTCTTAATGGGGGGGTGACAGAGCACTGGAACAGGCTGCCCAGAGAGGTTGTGGAGTCTCCTTCTCTGGAGATCTTCAAAACCCGCTTGGACGCAGTCCTGTGCCCCGTGCTCTAGGTGACCCTGCGTGTGCAGGGGGTTGGACTAGGTGACCTCTAGAGGTCCCTTCCAACCTTAACAATTCTGTGATTCTGTGATATGCTCTGAGTGGAGGATTATGCAGGGGATGCCCTGGGAGGTAGCTGCTTTCCTGCGCTTCCTTCCCTTTGCTGGAATTTCCTCACCTCAGTGTCAATTTTGGGAAATTATATTTATTTGTCTCTGTAGTGTTCTTGAATCCACCCTGTGAAGGAAAATATAAATATATAATATAAATAAATATTTATAAATAAATATAAACTCCTCTCCTGCCCAACAAGACTGATTTCATCTGGTTCAAACAACCCGAGTATCACAATGTGCTCCATGATGTTATTTTCCCGTGTATAATGTAGTTAGTTAATTAGATTTCCTCTGATCAATCACTTAATTACTGCTTCAAAAGGCATTATGATATGATGAGCGTGCCTTGCAACAGGCAAACACTTTGATTTTTCTGTCCTAACACATTTACAGTTGGTGTGAACTAGGTCCTCCCAGCAGGAATAAAGAAATACTTCTCTTTTAAATTACAAGCATCACTTATTGCACCATTGAAAAAATGACCAGTAGAATTACTGTAATACTTGTTCCTTCTCGCTTTCTCACTCGTAGTGTTTCAGACCAAATCCTTTCATGTGTTCCTTATATCTCATGATTTGATCACAGCTCTTTGGAGCTGCGACCCTCTCTCTTTCTCTCTCATGTTCTTCAGTGCTTTTAATACCATCCCCATTACACATCTGACTTGGGCCGTATCACAGTGCTTCCCTCCTTGGCCCTGCAGAGTCTGTCTCAAAGCCCCAGAAAGCGCAGTTGCTTCAGGAAGATGCTATCACGGTCTGTTTTGCTTCCCTCTTGCAACTTAACTCTTGAGGAGAAATTGAGCTCAAATGGCTAAGACTAAAAGTCAGAGCTTATCGGAGGGTCGGGGCTTGCGTGTGCGGTGGGACTGCTGGGTGTCTCCTTGTCCCTCCGTGAACAGGGAACATGTACATGTGCAAGGGGATTGTAATAAGAAAAGGGGAAGGACGCTCCGGAGTTGCACTATCCACCAGCATCTTCTCATAAGTCTTGCAAGAATATCTGAGGAAGCTTCTGCACTGCCCATATCCGAGATGCCTCCAGCCAGCAGCACTGCATCGCTCGTAGTGACATGGCTCAGGGACAGGACGTGTCCTCAGGGAAGGGACAGCAACTGGCCAAGCTTTAGCGGGACAGCAAGGTGTTGGTATTTGCACCATGTAGTTAACAGGCCCTGAGGACTAAGTATTGCACAAGTGAACATCTGGTTGCATCATCGCACCTATCACCGCTGATGAACAGCTAAGATTGACGAGTACAACTGAATCGTTTCATAAAGAACTGGTATCCTGCACTCCTTATTTTCAAACTTTTTGTCCCCAAGAAGTGAATCAGGCCTCTTTTTAGGTAATTTATAGAGCACCAGTTTCCATAACAACCCAATTGCTCAATGGAGCAGAAATACCTGGCAGAGTTGCCATTATCGGGAAATAATTGACCACAACAGCGAGTGAAGGACGTTGCTCCAAAAATTGAGATTGCTTCTCGTCAGCATGGTCAATTATAATGCGATAAGGCCAGATCAGGGGGCACTGCTCCTGTCATGAGCCACCACGAACCCCAGTGCCTGCAGAGCAAAAGGGACCAGGCTGCACCAGACTATGTTTTTTCCTGGTGACACAGCCCCGAGTCCCAGCCTTGCCACAGCTGGTGGTGTTAGCACCTAATGGTTTCCTATAAATACCAGCAAGAAGAGCAGCTTGCTGAGTTTGCACCAGCATATGAGCAAAAGTACCAATAGCTCAGGGAAGCACCAGGTTCTCCAGGAGCTCTGCAGGGCCACTTGAGTCTCACAAAACCTCGGAATGATCCTTCATTTGGTTACGTGCCTACTTTACTTGCCTGGCTAGCCTTCATGCCAGCTTCCTTTTCCCTTCCATTTAACAAGAAAGTGCTATTCTTTCCTCCCTTTCCTTTTGTTGCCTGCAGAAATATACTTTCCTCTCCTACATTTCCTTTGCCCACCACCAGGCACACACATACAGCCGCATAGCTTTGGACACCAAGGAAGCAAGGAGAAAAGGGGTCACAGCAGAGCCTTATCTCTGGCTTTGCAGTTCTGGCCTGCTTAGAAAGCAAGACACGTATTGCCTTTAATTATTCATGTGGGTAATGGCAAACTCTGAGCAAACCCAGCTCCGGCCGCCACGGGCACCTCTTGCTGCCCGTGTTGCAGCAGGAGGCGGCTGTGGTTGACGCACCTTAGCCCTGGGGTATGCAAACATCTCAGAAAGGCTTGTCAGAAATAGAGTGCAATAAAACAAAGAAGAAAAAATAATTAATCATTCCAAAAGACAAGAGGGTGAGAGTACAAGTAGAAGGAGAAACCTGACAGTTTGTGCTGTCTCCCCTGGGAGGGGGAGACTTAAAGGGTGCTCCAGGGCACGATGCTTTAAAAGCACAGGGCAAAACCCACATTCCAAGGTCTGGATGGGGCTTTCCTGCAAGACATCCTTTTCTCTCTTTACTCCCAGGAAAAGGAAAAACAAAAAGGATGATCCCCAACCATATTTGATTTGTGACTGCTGCCCTCTTAGAGCTTAAGTGGAAGCACTGACTCAAGCACCCAGGCATTTGTTGGATTTGCAGCTCTTTTGCTGTGTGAACAAGACGCCAGCGGAGGTTTTGGTCCCTGTCCCCGGCAGTGCCAGGGGCTGGCCCTGCTGCTCCCACTGCAGCGTGGGCAGAACGAGCTACAAGAGCCCGGGACAGCAAAGCTTTCATTTCAAAACCCCTGTGCTGCCTGATCACCCCCTGGTTTAACATCAAAACCAAGTAACCAGGAGAGGCTCCTCTCACCCCAAACTGGCCAACACATCATCCTGACTCTCACATCCTAACCCCGTGGCAATTACCTATTGGGTCTGTGCTACTGTCCTCCAGGGCGATGTCCATGCTGACGATGATGGTTGTTGCACACACAGGAACCTCATGCACTGTGAGAGCTGCAGCCCCTGAAACACCAAATCTCCAACATGCCTGACCACCAGCTGCACTTCTGAGCACATGAGCATCAAAGCCTCACACTTGAGCTATACCAGTAAGAAAAACCTTTGATTCTCACCTGATGCCCTTAACCTGCTGGGGTTTTTTTGGTTTTTTTTTTTTTTTTTTGGTAGGCTGAGGGTCTCCTAAGGACATAACGAGTCCCAGGTGAGAGGACGAGCAGCAGAAATGGGAGGCAGGAGGTATCCATAGCCAGTGAGGGCCCTGGCCCTCAGCTGAAATGCATTTTAGGCTCCTAATGGTCAGGTCACCTTCTAACCATACAGAACGGTGCTGTTCCACTCATAACCCTTTCTACTGGATGTTTCACTGGCACAATGCATACAGGAGGCAATCAAAGCAATATATAAAGGAATTTAAAAATATATATATTTCTGAAACAGTAATTGGATTTATTTTGAAGCAGAGGTTAATAGGTTGGGCTGTAGGCAAAGCTGTAATGCAAGAGCCAGGCATGTGTGGCTGCCCGGGAGTGCTGCTCATGGACCCAGAGTGCACAAGCCAGGTGCCCTGTGCTATTTCGCTATTTCTCCCCAGAGGGCAATGGCTTTTCTTTTTTCCCTCCCTATCCCAACGGCTGCAGCTGTGAATTTTAGTTGAGGCTTTGTTTTGGAGATTAATATCCTCGCAGTATAATCTCTTTTTGTCTTATGCCCTGAAAGAAGCATTAGAGATGAGAATTAATGCCACAATGCATTTCAATAGCTGGAGCAGAAAGCTTGGCTTGCTGTGGTAGCCACTTCCAGCAGAAGGTGCTCACCGTCAGTTTGAATATTAAACTCCCTACTCTGTTTCAATAGCAGAGATGCTGTCTCCGAAAACCGCACCAGACTGAGGGGACACATTCAAAAGCTTTCAGAACCCCCGTTCCAACGGCATTGCCGTATGGCGAGCCCCGCGTCCCCACGACGTGAGCGCCCGTTGATAGCTGGGACAAAAGGTCCAGCAAACTCGGTGCCGGGGGGAATTGCTGCAGGATAAAGACCGTGTCACCTCTGGGTCAGTGGCACAAAAGGAGCTGGGGTTACAGCAGCCGCCTCCTCGGAGGGCGCAGGCAGCACCAGCAAGGGGCTCCCCAGGGCCCCGGCTCTGACGCCAGCCCTGCTGTGTCATCAGGGCCCTCATCCTGGCTAAAACCACCCTCGGGACTGATACATGGGGGACGTGCACAGATGAACAGGATCCGCATGGATCCTCTGCAGGAAGGGCCCTGCCAAAGCAAGGCCAGAGGTGAAAACGGGTGAGATTTTCCACAGCTTTTAGCAGGATTCTGGCAGTCAAGCGCATGAGTTTCCGTAAAAATACTTCTGTCCAGTCACCGCTTAAAGCACAGAGAGAAACGGAGGCAGCGCCTCATGCGCCTACCTGACACATGGCTCTCCCTACCCCTTGCCTGGAGGCCAGCAGGGCAGCTCCAGCGGGCCAGACGGACCGGGCCAGGCCACGACCCAACCCAGGGGCGCGAGGGCCGCCCGGCCCCCACGGGCCCTCCCACGGCCCGCGCGGCCAGGAAAGCGTTAAGCGCCGCCCGACTACAGCTCCCAACAGGCATCGAGGCGGCGTTTGGAGGCGAACTCGATCCGGGAGCAGCCCGAGCAATGTGAAATTGAAAGCGAGCCCCGGGGGCTGTCGGAAGGTGTAGTCCGACCCCCCCACACACCCCACAATGGGGACACCCTCCTCCCCGGCCGGAGCCAGCGCGGCTGGCGGCGGGGGCAAAGGGCCCCTGCCCGTGGCGCCCCAGCCCGCCCGGGGGGCGCCCGT
>NW_010588979.1:54121-83083 GCF_000705375.1 Tinamus guttatus | reverse complement strand
GCAGCCTCGGCTGAGGGAGCCGCCACTACCATCCTCCGGTGCCTGGCGAGGGCTGTTTGTGGGAGCGCAGCCGCACGCGCTGCTCCGTGACTTGTGGTTTTCAGGCCCACGTAGAGCTCGCGCAAGCAGAAAGGCTCGTGCAGGCCGGCTGCTGCGCACAACTCCACGGGGGAGTCACCACCATGCCCGGGCTTTCCTCCTCACAGATACTGATGGCATCTTAATCCTCTCGGCAAGGAATTGTGCTTAGAAAAGAGAAGGCCTCTCACCTTTCTGCGGAGAGCTGGGATTACATTCCCATCTCCAGTCACAGCCCTAGCCTAATTCTTTGTGCCTGTCCCCATGCTCCTTCTGGCAAGGAGTCTGACATCAAGCAAGTTCAAGAGCATTTGGGAAATTACTGTAAATCCTTTGTTACAGGAGCCTTTGCTCCTGAAGAAGAGAATTGTTTCTCTTGTTACACTTGCCCTTTACCCTGTCCCATCCCTTCCTCTTTGCTGGAAAGTCTGTCTGCATTTTCTACTCTGATAGAGGCAGTAGCAAAGGTGGCAATTGCTCAGATTGAGCAGTACTAGTCATCAGATCAAAATCTCCTAGGGAGAAATGCTTCAGTTTATTCTTGAAGCGGCACAGCCAGAACAAGCCCGTTTGGTGGTGAGATTTTTCCTCATGAGCTGGACTCAGCCTCTCCTAGCAGTGAGGGAACACAAGGCACAAGGCCAGGTACATCCTCAGCTGCCTGTCCTGGCATCTCAGATACCATAAGGAGGTTGTGAAATGTGAAGTTGGAAGGGAGACCTCAGAGTACTTTGGTTACAACTACGACTTGCTAAGACTTTAGGTAAAATAAAACACCACGTGCAGCCCTGGGCCCGTTCAGAGGCAGTTCCCCTATTCCTTGGGGTGGAGGGAGGTGTTTGATAAACATGGCCCTTGGCCTATATCTTTGCATCTTGTTACTACCCCTGGCCTAGCGAGTCCCGCTTTCAGGGCAGCTCCTCTGACAGGAGTCATTGCTGCCTGCATAGAGTAGAGCACCAAAAAATAGAAAGAAAAAAGGCAAAAAAACCCACTGACTTGGACATTAATCCGCTACAAAAGCAGCCTTGTAATCCCAGGCCGCACAGATTAAGTGCCAGCCTTCTCCAGTTGCCACTGAAGCGGACAAGGTTTCCCAAGGAGCCAGGAGGCAGGGAAGCCACAGCCCTTGCCCAAGTGTCTGCTCTGGGCCCACCTCCAGAGGAGTTCTTTGGTGGGATTCTTGGTAGGACCAGCTTGGTGGGATCATGGAGGCAGTGGCACCAGGGGTAGTGATGCTGACGAGCCTGCGGGAAAGCAAGAGAAGGGACAAGAAAGGATGGAAGGGTTTTTCCCCAGTTTTCTTGCCAGTTGGGAGTTGTCTGTGTGGCTCTGCCTCAGGATGGCCGTGCACCCTGCGGAGATGTGGCTCGGCCTCATCCGGCTTGTCCGTGTTTCACAGCAGCACGCGGGATACAGCTCACTGGCGATAACCAAAGACGCTGTGCTTTGGGGGGATGTTGCAGAGGGGTTACAGCATTCGTACCGCCCGCCGTTACTAAACACGGACTCACCGTTCTGACTAAACGGCAGCTCCCTTTGCTCTGAGGGACTACACCATGAGCTCTCAGCTCCTCTATGCCACAGTGCATTTGCCCTGCCTAAGCAGGTAACCCCAGAACCTCAGAAGAGCTCCCCTTCGCCCTCTCTCCAGCACATAAGGACAAACCCAGCTCCGTTAAGCATCAGGAAAGCCATTCTGGGGAGAAACTGCCTTCTAGGAGAAGTTCTGCATAAAAATCAGCCAAGAGGCTGCCTAAAGTGAGACCCCCCACCTCAGCGAGAGCCACAGTTTGCTCTGTCACCTCCACGCACAAGCAGGAGAGTCATGGCCGACCTGTTCCCCTGCTTGCTCCTGCCATGCTGGTGCTGCTCCCCACCACCACCAGAGCAGGGACTTAATCCCCTCAGTCACTCACACCGGCTGTTCCCTGTTGCCCTGCACGCTGGGGCTTTCCTGTAGCGGGACAGAACCATGGTGGGTATTTAAACACCTGACGAGACACAGGGTTAGCGTCTGCCTCATGCCGAGCACATTCCCACACACCAGAGGGCCGGGCCGCTCTGCTGCTAGCAGCAGGCTGGAACTGCAACCTGCACGGCGAAGGCCCCGGCGCTCGGCAAACGTTGCCTAGCACTGAGGGAGGCACGGAGCTATCACAGACAGCATCTTCGCCTGCTGCTCCAGCTGAAATCGCAGCTGCCTCTGCCGCGCCTCAGCTCCCGGCGGCCTCCCTCTGCTGCGGCTGGTGCGTGCCCCACGCTGCGATCGCGCATCCCCTCACTGCGTTAAAGCTAGCGGCGCTAACGCTGCTTTGCCTTGCTCACAGGGCACCCTCGCTCCTCAAGTGTCTTGCAATGCAAAGAAATATTTTTGCTTTTTGTTTTCACCCTTCTGTCAGGGAGTTTTCTAGAAAGAGACAGTTTACAGGAGGATTCGGGAGGACCCTCACAGGGCCTGCTGCGCTGGTGGAGGAGGGGGAAGCAGCAGGTGGACTCAGCCACCTGAGCAGGGACAAGTCATCCTGGCATCTATTGCAGAGCAAAGAAAGGAGGTGGAAGATCAGGCACAGCTCAGGACTGCCCGAGCCGCACATTGAGGCCTCCTCAGGAAGCAGCAGAGAAATATGGCATGTGTGTCCTTGGCAGCTTGGGAGCTCAGACTGAGCAGTCACCAGGGAGCTCAGAGTTTCTGAGCAAGGTTTCTTTCAAACAGTATCTGTTTTGATAGATCTGTTTTGACCTGATTTGCAGCTCTCAGTCAAACCCTCATTTCACCGAGCCTGCCACCTCTGCCTCAGTTCCCCCGGATCACTGCTGTCCCAGAGCAGTGCCTCCAGACCTGTCAGTGCTTACTGAACAAGCTGTAACTCCAAATGCACGTATTTATGATGTCTAGGGATAATACTCCACTGCATCCGTGGCCCTTAGAAAGGGCGCTGCCTGGGACAATAGCAGCACTGTGTGCAGTCAAACACCCAGCCACTAATTAGGCCAGGAAGAGAATGGAGAGAGGATGCAGCTCTTGGTTCCAAGACCCATACGAGAGGTGCTGCTTCTGTCTTCCTCCCCTCCACGAGCTGCAGTTCTCATGCCTATAGCTAGCAAGGCAATTTCTAAAGGACTCGACCACCACCCGGTTGCTCACAAGTTAAGCTGGTCTCTGCTAAATCAATTGGCCTGCCTGACCTATATTTTCTGCCTATTGACATGCCGCCTGCTTTGCACATTTGGCAGTTGTTTCAGTTAAAAAAAAAAAAAAAAAAAAAAAAAGGGAAATCAATGCACTCATCCACGGAGCCCAAGGACAGGCCAAGTGCCAAAAACGGGAAGCAGATGCAGTGCCTGTGACCTGGGGTGACACAAGCGCAGGCATGGGCTCCCCGCTCCCGCATCCGTGTTTCTCTCTCCCTTGCTGACCTCTTCCCTCTCTGCTCGGCAGCACCTGGAGCAGGAGAAGCACGAGCTGAGGCGGCGCTTTGAGAACAGAGAGGGCGAGTGGGAGGGCCGCGTCTCAGAGCTGGAGAGTGACGTGAAGCAGCTACAGGACGAGCTGGAGAAGCAGCAGGTCCACCTGCGCGAAGCCGACCGGGAGAAGACGCGGGCCGTCCAGGAACTCTCCGAGCAGAACCAAAGACTCCTGGACCAGCTCAGCAGGGTGAGTAAGGCCATGAGCTCAGAAACTCATACTGCTGCTCTAAGTGACTGCCCAAGTGGGAAAGCTTTCCCATTAAAGAGAGAAAAAATGTGTCTAAATCCGCTCAAATTACACCAGCGTCCCTATGCAAAAGGTTGTCTTTAATCTGAGCTTTACACCTTTGAAGAGCACTGCATTTCATTGGCAAAATAGTTTTGTGGATGGGGTGGTCATTTACAGCAGAATTTTCTTAACTTTTTGTATATCTAAATGCAACTTGAAAAAATTGTTTCTCATTTTAGTAAAGTGCCAAACAAACGCAGCATGCAGGAAGAGGCCAGCTTTCAACAGAGTTGATGGCTCTTTGCTACTCCCCCTCCCCTTTCTTTGATATTTGTTGACTAGCATTTCTTAAACTGAACAGACCCTATCACCCACAGTGATGTGTTCCTGTGAGTAACTGCCCACAGTGCAAGAACCTACGGAAATTCCTTGGAGAGACACATTTCAGCAAAGAGCTTAACTCAACCCCTGCACAAGAGGGGATTTATAGTGAGGCTGCTACAGATCAGTCTCATTGACTGACACTTCCAGCCCCGGGCTTTTCCCCAACAGGAAAAAGCATAACAGTTGCTGCCTCCTCCCTCACAAATTGACCCATCTTTCAGAATTAAAATCACTGCAAACTTTTATATTAGTGTTGGAGAATGCAGTTACTCCAAAAGGTGAAAATATTTTCTCAACAGCTGTATATCCTAAAGTAATACATCACATCCAGACGCACGCTAAAGAGACATCTAATAGGAGATGGGAAGCATGTTTCAAACCAGGTTTGGTCAGGGCAAATGCAGATGCTGCTTAAGGGAAGGTCAAGGCCTCAGTCACAAGATGAAAACCAGAAAACTCCAAACAGGGACAAATATACATGTCTGTTTATTTATGATATGTCGCTTTTCCATTCTGCTGGAGGGGAGATAAACAGCTTTGGGGTGTAATAGTCTATAGATGCACTTGAAGAAATCATTCCTCATTCTGCTATATGTTTTCTTGTGAACTCCTGAACAAGTCACTAAGTGTGTGGACTCGGCCTTTAACTGACACTTCAAAAAACAAACCAACTTCCTTAAATCAGATACCATTGATTTAAAAACACCAGTCCACAGTGTATCTCCCAAACACAGCCGGTACACGGCAGGAGATCTTGTGCCTCTTCCCTGGACAGAGCATCTCACGTACAATAGACATGAGGCTCTGTCGAAGCTCTTGCAGAGCTCCTGTGTTGTCAGGTTTGTATCTGGGGCTAAGGACTTTGCTCCCATCAGATTCTGTAATTCCCAAAAGGACTTTCTGTGCATTTGGCTGATTTCCATAACTGTCTGGCAAGCACAAGATTTGCCATGGTACCAATATAAGCCCAGAAGATGGGGAGAAAGGCCAGGCAGCTTGCTTTGAGGTGGTTCCATGTGGTTTAAAGCCCTCAAGACACCTGTGCAGCAGCTGCTCCCAGCCCAGCTGCTGAGACAGCTACACAGCTAAATCTTGGGCAAAAGAGCCACAAGGTTGTGTTCTCCCACATGCAATGCTCAAGTGCAGGTTTTGGTCCCTTAACTCCCCATTTCTGCCAGAAATAGTCCCTGTTTAAGGCTCCAGAATTGCCAAATCACAGAAAAAAAGTTGAGACTTGGTGCTGCCCTTCTGTTCCACCCCTACCTCACAGAACTTTGGGAAGGGGATAGTCATCACCGTAATGTGCAGATGGGTAGAGAGAGCAGTTTACACTCACCAAAGTTCCCTGGGCAAGGTCATCACCTGCCCAAGGCCTCCCAGTAACTCTAACAAAAAAAGACACTGGGGATAGGAAAGGGCCTCCCAAAGACATGACAATCTGAGCAGGCTGGAAGCAAATTGGGAATGGCTTTTGGGGACTCGCCCAGCATTAGATTGAGGCTTTTAAAAACATGAGCCTGATTGCTAGCCTTGGGTAGTGGCTCATGCCAGGTGTTTGGTATTCCACACTCGCTACTGCTCAGAAGCACAACCACAGTCTATTTGCCTGGTATTTTACCCCAAAGCAGTTCTGTATCCACTGCTCAAGGTGGTAGTGCTCAAGACCCAGTGGCTTCCATAGCTCTGACTCCCATTACTGTTTATACTTCCAGTAAACAAGGTCAAATGGAGCTACGTGGATGAGATAGGCACTAGATCTTTAAATTTTGATTTCTAAGTTTTACTTTAAGCAATTAATGCCTTGTGGCCCAGTTTCACCATACCTTAGCATCTCTCTGCAGCAGAGGCATTCCCTTGGCACCAGGTACTGTGTCAAATGCTGCTCTTGGCCTTGCCCGCTAGCACCCCAGCTCCTTCCTGCTCCTTCCAGCATCCCCTGGCTCCAGCTACTCCACCCCAAGGCAGCACAGCCTTGGAAGGTGAGCATCTGCCACCTCCTTCATCCCACCCTCCCCTCTCCTGCTGCCTTAATACTCTTTTGCTGCCTAATCAAACAGCTAGACCTGAGGACTTTTCTGTAACCCTGCTTTCCCTAGCTATGCAGGATCTATCCCACCAGCTTTTTCTTCTAGTCTAAGCACAGCCCCTACATGAGACAAACAGACCCTCCCTCACAGCCCCCAACCACAGGCAAGTGACACAAAGCACTGCAATTAAAGCACAGGACTGAAAATCTACAGCCTGGCAGAGGCTGATAAGGCTGAAGGATAGAAATTTTAAGTTTATTCTGTCTCTAAGAACAGGGATAAGTGTCTCACCTCAGAGTTACCAAGAAGCTAAAATAAGGTCTGCAAAATGATTTGAGGTCTTCAGATAAGATGATATAGGAGTACTTTGCATATCTATTAATAGTAAGTAGGCTATAAGGAACTGCTTCTCCTCTTGAAATGTGGCCCTTGGCATGGTATGCCCAGGGTTAAGCACATTGTAAAACCAAGGTGAAGATAGATGGGCTGGATTGCGAGCGTGCTGAGAGTCCAGATGCAGACAAAAGATCAAGCTTAATGTGCCCACTGGGACTTTTTTTTTTTCTTCCCCAATTTTCTGTCTGGTGCCTTAATCCCATCTGTGTGTTGGATTCACTCCCTCCCATGCCCATGCAGCAGGACATGCAGTAGTGCCCACAGCAACCCAGGTTCCCCTTTGGTCTGGGAGAGCAGCAGAGCACCCAGTGAGCAGCACACTGGGTACAACCCACCCTTCCTGCTGTGCTCGGAGGTAAAACATGGGAGAGAAAGCACAGCTTGGCTATAAGAGTAGTGCCTTGAAAATTATTACGTCTGCGTTCTGTTTCTAGCTCCATTGCAATTTCTCCCACCTGTTTTGGTTCTCTATTTGGAAAAGAAAAATCTTGTATTTTTCCATCCTTTTGAGTTAAGGAGATGGCAGAGAAAGAGCAGCACCCAACAGCAAGTCCTGCCTCCTTGGGCCTTCCAGGGCTCCCAGCACAGGTAACCACTTGCAGCCCTTTCCCCAGGAAGAGACAACATCACTGCTCTGTTGGGAAGCAAAGAAGAGACTTTCCAGCTGGCTCCGCTAGCAGATGGCTTTTCCCACACGCTTCCTGCCAGTGCACTGCAGCTGGCAGTGACTGCCCATGCTGTGGATGGGGACACAACCTGCCCCTCTCAGAGTACCAAGAGGCTCCGAGGCTGTCAGGCTCTGGAGTTTTTGCAAGGGAAAGCTGGTTTTGGCAGAAGGAAGTGTCATCACACATGGCTGAAATAGCTCTTTGGTGCTCAGAGAGAAGATGGCAGTGGTGGCTCCCTCAGCAGGTGCTTCAGTCACCACGTCCTTATATCCACCAGGCACCTGAAACCAGCCTACTTTGATCTAAAAGCAGCATTTTCGTTACCCTAGAAGGAACTGGACATGTTACGGTCTGCCTCCAAAATCACTTTGGTGCTCAACATTGTGCTCAGAGGAAGGAGGACTCTGTTTTCACTGACTGGCTTGAAGAGCTGCTCCAAATGGTTTCGTCTCTCTATGAAGATACAAACAACATTGTTTCTGATGATTAACCTGGATTTTGCATGCAGGGTTATTAGAACCAGCATGCTGGGCAAGATTCACTCCTTTTGCCACTCCGGAGCTCTGTAGCCATTACTCTGAGCAAGTCTAATTGCTTTTAATTCCTTATTAGATCTGCGCATATGCTTAGTACAAGCCTCCTCCTGCTCCTCACTCCTGCAGCTGCTCACGGAAGCACGAGGGCAGCTTTGGAGGCCAGGTCCCACTTTTGCAGCCCTGCCATTTCTCTAAGGAGAGGGGTCCCCAGGTGCTGGGGCTCAGCACCACCCCTGGGGACAGCCCTGCATGTCAGGGAGCAGATCAGCTGCTCTGCTGGGCTCTGCTTTTTTGGTCTAAATTGCCTCCAGTCTCACAGAGGCTGGAAGCATTTACTGGAGTGAGAGGTTCACACACACGTCCTTCACAACACATCATCTAAATGACCCTTGCAAAGCCCCCTGCAAGGAGATGGGAAACATTCGTTCAAGAAAAATACAAATAATGCCTTGCCCTAAAGGTAGTAGCAAGGCTGCACAAATCCCTGTTTGCAGGAAGCAGAGCAGCTGCTGCATCTCGGGGTTGGATGGGACCACGGCCACCCGCATTCAGGTGATGGGGCTGCTCCCTGTTATCCCCAGGGACCCTCGGCAGTTGCTAGGTGACGGCACACCGCGCCGTCCGGGCTGCTAATGTTGCTGTGGCTACCGGCTGTGATTCCTTCCTCTGCTTGTGATGCTGTGACAGGCGGCGGACGCGCAGGGAGACGCGTTCGTGACGCGCGAGATGGCCGGCCGGGAACTGTGTGCCACCCCCACTGCCAGGCTTGGCTCTCCACGCTCCGCTTCGTCCCCCTCCAGGACCTCACCAAAAACCACCAATTCCCCCAGGAGGTCTCCCTGCCTAATAGTCCACAGCACCGCAATGAGCCATTGCAGCAAGTGCAGGGGGACAATAAACATTTTAGTCCCTTCTTAAAAATGTCCCCTTGCAAGCAGGGGAGTGAACCTGGGCATGAGTAGAGTCATCCAGCCAGAAAAGGTGTCCCCAGAGCCTCCTGCCTCATCCCAGCCAAGAGCCAGGAACATTGGCCAGGATGGGCTGGGATGTCCCCATCAGTGCCAACTGCTGCATCTCCCACCATCACAAGCTGCTTCTTGCACATCAGCCAGGTCCACTCACGTAGCACAGCTTTCACCACCAGCAAGTAGCCCTGGAGCAGATCTTGGGAACTTCCTCAAGGCTTTGGTCTGGAAAGATTGGAAATACCATCCGAGAACAAATAGGAAGCCAGCCTGGCACCAAAAGTTCCATGAAATCTGATCTAAGGAAATCCAAACCTGGGAGAACCCACCCCCTCTTGCCTTCACTTAAGCATCAAAACCAGGACCCACATAGACTAGCCACTTGAAAAAGTGCAGAAGCTGGTTATTACACAGTAGCTCAGAAATAGGGAGATATGGGCCAAAAAGGTGTTTTAAAAGTATTTCTGCTTATTCACACCTGCTGTAAACACTTCCTCCAGGAGATTCTAGGAAGTAGGACACAGAATGTGTTTGCATCCAGCCACTGCATCACTTGCTAGAGCCAGGGCTACACAGCACTCAAGGCTTTGCAAATAACTATATAGGGGAAGAAAAAAAAACTCAATTAAAAGCATTTGATCTTTAAAGACATCCTGGATTATAACATTTGCACACCTTGTAATAAAAGTCTTTCTAAATCCCTTTTTTAAAGTAGGATTACTTTTCATAAATACAATTTGGTAGATGGACCATAGCTTGGAGGTCTCTTTCTTTGCCTATTGCAATACTAGGAAGCTGATACACTGTGAGACAAGGCATAGTTGTTGGTTTACAGACAATAATCCCAACAAAAGAAAACCGTCTCTTCACCTCTTAGGCAAGCCCACTGCAGGATGTGGACAAGTCTGTTTAAAGTGCAATTAGGAATTTAGGGAGCTACATCCCATACTGACGGGTAGTAGCACAGGGAAAAAGGCATTAGGGAAGAAACTATTTTTTATAAAAATTAAGTTTTATTCTCCACATCATCTACATAGAGGACTGTGCTTAAGTGACAGGATAAAAAATGAGGCATTAAGAAAAACAGTCATAGCTGTAAAGTTTGCCCAGTAGACTAGAGATCTGGGGAGCTGCAGGGTTTCCAAAGGTGGCTTTCAGGAATGGTCAGGAAGTCACCAGTCAGGAAAAGCTGGTGGCATTTTGCCTTGTATGAAAAATTAAGATAAAATTAAATATCAAAGAGGCTTTCTGAGGTTACTCTGTCTTTTACACAGGCCAGATTTTCAGCAATGTCAGGTCAGGTCTTCCTGCTATTTCTAGACACTAGAGAAAAAAGGCAGAGAAGCCTGAGGAAATGCTCAAAAGCAATGAGTGATCTTAAACGTTGCAGGCTTTGGAGCTGACCTGCATCTTAACTTTGCTGCAGATTTGTGTCTGTATGCAGCTGAATGCTTCCAGATTTTAGCAAACATGGTCACTTCAGGTTCTCAGCCTTATGAACAAGGTGACACTTTCCTACTGACATTCAATCAGTTACAAAGGTGCACAGGAATTTGGAAGCTCACATGATTTCTGTAGTTTTTGCGTCCAATCAGGAGATTTATTTCCTGAAAAGCGAGTGCTGCCAGGGAAGCAGGGAGGCAGAAATGCTGCTTGCTGGCTCCTTTCTTGACTAACCAGAATGAGCAGCCCAGGTACCCTGTAACACTTTGAACCACTTGAAGGGGAGGCAAGTGCTGCTGCAGAAACCCAAACCCAGGTCATCACCACTGGTGTGTGTAACCTAAGAAGTCTCCTCCTAACTCACACAGAGGATTAACAGGACAATTTGATGCATTTAAAGAGGACTCCTGTATCTGAGGTGTTACCTGACCCAGCAGCTCAGAGCTGCTTGCTCCCATTAGTGCCAAAACCATAAGCTGCATCTGCCTGCCATGAGCCCAGCTCCCGACAACCTGTCCTCCAGGGCACTCATTCACAGCTCTTTGGAAACTTGGAAAAGCCTTTATTATTATTTTTTTTCCTCCCTCTATAAAGAAATTATCACAGACTAAAAAGACCAAGTCTGGGAAGAGGGAAGGAGACAGGCAGACCCACACTACAGGCTGCAGCATCTCTTGAATTCAAGGAGGGGTCATTTGCCCAGCATCCCATTAGCACCCTAGGTTCTGAGCCTTCTCCATGCCTGCCCCTTTCCATGGCCAGGGAAGGCACTTTCCTTGGCAAAACAGAGTTGACAAAAGCCTTTCCCAGCCACATGGGCTTGTTACTGGCTCTCCTGCTTTTCCTAATCCCCTTGAGTGCAGGGCTATAAACCACTCCAGGTCAGGGAGGTCCCTAATCTGCCTAAAACCCATCTGAGACCACATGCCACCTGTGCATGCAGCATTAACCCTTCCTGCAGGACCAGAAATGTGCCACCAGCACCCAGGGTCATCCCATCTGGGAACAGAGAGGGAAGAAACTTAAACAGAAGTTTCCAAATACAGGCACCTATATGTGGTGTGTACACGCTCCTTTCCCTGGAGCCCGTGTCTTCCCTCTCCAATCACTTTGCACGCAGGGTATTAGCAGGGGGACTGCAGGCAGATGACAGAGGTACTCAGTAAGTTTGGGTCAGCACCACCAAGAACGACTCTTTTGTGTACACACAGTTTGCTGAGCAGACACAGCAGAGCTTGGATGGACAGGCGGAGTCCAACACATTGCAAGCACCATGTCTGTCCCTTAGCAAAACACTCAATACAGCCAGTATAAATCTCAAGGTCACCTGAAGTAGATGCTGCCTTGATACAGAAGAGATTTTTGCCTTGCACACACCAGCACGTCTCCTATACTGACCATGCAAGAGGTATTTCAAAGATGCAGAAATAACAACTCTTTTTTGGTGCATTTCACCAGCTTCGTTAGGGAAATGTCCATAAATACCCTTCTCATATCTCGTCTCACCGAGATTATTCTCGTCTCCTTGGCAACTGTTGGATGAGGTATAATGCTAGCAGGGATTAGCCCCAGTGAGCCTGGTAACCCTGAGCAAATTCCTGCCCAGCCAAGTGCTCTTCTTTCCCGGCAGCGTTTAAGTGTTGCCATAAATATTATTAAATACAAGAACCTTGCAATAAACCTGAATAAGGATGAAAACCAATACGCTGCCTCTTAAGTGGTGGTATTTGTCTTGTCCTCCAAGTAGGCTCCAGACAGGTGGATATACTTGGTGTCTCACAGTTTGACAAGTAAAGCTCTATTTTGAATCGGTGCTTAAGAGAAGGCTTGTGCTGAAAACTTGCCCTCTAATAACTTTATCTCCTTTGTCCCTTGGTGCCAGTGGGGATCGTGCTGGGAAACTCTAAATCCCCGCAGGAGCTTAACAAACCTATGCTTTGCTTTTCCCCCCCCCGTCTCCTTACCTATTAATTTCTGAAAACTAGCTTGGATTTGGGTCAGCACTGGAAATCTGTTACAGTCTGAGCAAGCCGCTATTGGCAGCATCTCCCTCCCCTGGCTCAGGCAGGTGATACAGGAGCAACGAGGGGAGCAAACCCAGCACCACAAACTTTCTGCAAGCAGAGTATTCCCTGGGGTAAAACATGCTGGCTGGGCCTGGTGAGCAGGAAGGTGCCTCTTGCCTGCCCAGCTTTTCCATGCCACCGTCACAGTGGCAACATCACCCAGCTTTCCAGCAGCACGCAGTGCAAGGCAGAGTTAAACCATTTCACTGCAGCAGTGCCATTGGGATAAAATTCTGCTGCCGTAGCCTAAGAACAGGAGTGGTGGATGAACCAGCTCTGGGAGTGGGATGATACCATGAGGAAGGTTCCCCACTGCCTCACACAGCCCAGCAGCAAATGAGCACAACTGGAAAGCACTTGGAGTTACCACAACTTTAAAGAGTTGTCCCAGCATGCTTAAGCATCACTTTCAGAAAGAAAACGACTCCAGCACAACCTGGTAGCTGTTCCCAGGGAGAACAGTCCACAGTTCTTGCCTGTTGTATTTGAGCTGGTCTCTCACTACTTAGAGTCATAAAGCACAAAGTCCCAGGACTCCTCATGCTTGCTGAAAAGCACTGTGGCCAAAACCTAGCAGTTTTCCCCACCCTTTCCCTTAAAGCAGGGGCAAGTCAACCTTGCAGCAGAGACAGAGCCTCCTGAGCATCCTCACACCCTGCCAAGCCACAGCTTGGCCCTGGGAACACAGGCACAAAACCACCCAGCACAGCTCAGGAGCAGCAGTGCCCGCATAAGCTGCTCTCCCACAACTACACAGAGACCCTGAGCCCGTCTCCTGTGCTCTGGTAACCACCAGCAAGGACCATCAACAGACCTGCGCAGCTGTAGGCAGCTCCCATTTCCTCCCCCAACAGAAGGCTCTTCACCAGCACTATTCGGAGAGCAAAGCTGGAATATTTGAGACCATCTACAGAATGTGCTGTATCTGCCTTGTTTTTCAGCTAAGTTTGCTATTTTTTTTTTATTTCCAAGCATTGCTTTTTGTGGAACTGAAAGTATCAAAATGACAGAGTTTGCCAAAAGCTGTTATTTAAAGGAACCCATGCAAGAGCTTCAAATCTCTCCTGTGTGAGGCTGAGGTTCCAAGAGATCCACAGGCTACCCTCAGGACTCCTGTGTCAGCTACAGGCTCTGGTCGCAGCAGGTCCCTGGGGGAGCATCTTACCTGCCCCACTGGCACTGCAAGTGAGAACATGTCACCTACAGAAATGCTCAGCAGCTTCCCGAGAGATGGGCTGTAGGTGCTAAAAAACCTCATCTTCAACTCATAATCACCTGCTGCAGCATCATCGAGCAGCTCTGGCTCACACTGGAAGCTGCTACTGCCTCTTGGTCACCAACCATCACTGCAGAAGCACATACTGTTCTGAAAACTAAGACTATCCTGAGGTTCTACGATTTAACATCTTAATCCCATCAGTGTTTACATCCACAGCAGAGCCCAGGAAGCTAAACAATTACTGCAGACATCTGCTGCTCTGAGTCATACACTGAACCCCATCAGAAACACAAAGCAAAGCAGGGCTCAGACAAGCCACATGTGTCTATTGCATGCAGCAAAGCTGAGACCTGTATTTGACTTGAGCAGATAAAAGTGCTCAGATGCTGTTACTCCCATCCTGGCCATTACTCACTACAGGGTTGCCAAGTGCCAGCCTTTTGTAGGGCAAATTTGACTGCATCAGCCATGGGAAATAAACCTTTTGCTACATCTTCTGTCTTGCTATAGTCAAGGCGAAGTCCAAAAAAGAATCCTTAGCTCTCCTTCCTCAGAATTTTGAAACAAGTTGATGAAGTTGTGACAGAAATAAGTAGCCATTGGTTGAGCACTGTTTTCTAGAAATGGGCAGCTGGAAGTTAGTGGGACTCAGACTCATCAGGGATTTAAAAGCTAATGAAATATCTGCTAGTCAATCTACCATAAGATGTAAATATATGTCTGGGTTCTAGAGGAAACATTGTCTCCATTTCTGTCTCAAGGCTTCTTAAGAGGTACAGACTTACAGGTTTTAAACCAACTCCTTAAATTTTGGCACAGCTTTTTGGAACCTCTCCAGTTCATAGGTATGGGAATAGACATATGCAAGCAGTTGCAGGTGCAAGTTCAAGCATAAAGTCAAGCATAAAGCTGGGAAAGCTTTTGTTTTGAGTCCTACTGCTCGTTTCTAGAGGAGCATGTCATAAGGTTAGCAAGTGTGTGGTTGCAGGTTTCAAGAGGAGGTGAGGATTCAAACTTTGCTGCTCTCAAGCCAACACATATTAAATACCACAGGCAGAACTCTTCTGTCTTTGAAAGCAGGGAGATGTCAGACCACTTGAAGCTAGAATAAGAGACTGCAAAAGACTTCATCACTGCATCTTGCTTCCAGACACAGACATTCAAGTTTAAACACATCCAGATTGAAGTCTCAGCCTAAAACATTTTAAATAAAACAAATTCAAGAGAGAGGCTTTACTGTCCTGACTTCTGGCTATCAAGGGAAAGCCTCTCAGATGAGAAGCAACATTTCTCTTTCTCTCTACCACAACAAGCCTGTTTGTTACTCTCTTATCCCAGAAGGTTTTAAAAATCATGTTAAGTCTTCATGTTTCCAGTATCAACTGTTTCCAAACTAATCAGGCATTTTACATTCCATTAGGCTATCATCTGGCCCATGCCTATGGGTCACTAGAAATTTACTGGAAGAAATATTTTTAATCCTTTCACATGAGTTTAAAAAAAAAAAACAGACCAATCTCAAATTTCATTAAAAGCCCACATCAATGACAGTTTCTCAAAAATGCTCTGTATAGCTATATATCTAGGGGACTAGACTGCACAGCTTCAGAAACCACTGACACATCTGGGCTGTTTTTATGAAGTGAGGGTCCCAGATCCCCTTGTGACACCCCAAAACCTAGTTGTGCTTCCACCGAGGTTAGCATGAGGGCTCCCATGTACAAATAGATGACCAAAGCACAGAGCAGGGAATACCTTGCTCACAGCCACAGGTGCCATCTCTGAATTACAGCACACTGCTAGTATTCCACTTTATTCCTTCTTAACCAGGAGCCTAGTTTGCTGCCAACAAGCCCGGTGCCCAGCTGTCCTATCACACACTGAGGACAGACACCAGCCCTGGGAGTCAGGGTGCAGGACTATTTCCTCCTACATTCCTGCAAGCAGAATTTGCACACAGAGGGTAAGAGCAACCACTGCGTACTTCTTAGCACTGTACACCCTCCAGGCACATGATGTCCTATGAGCCATCTCCGGCGTTAATTTATTGCCACGTGCAAAGCAGCAGCCTCTGGTGTTCCCTCCTGCAGAAAGCCAGCTGAGTCATTTTTCCACACACACCATTTTCATGTCCTTAAGAACTGCACAGTGCTTTGGTCAAGAAGAAACCAAAAAGAGGAAGGTTTGTCATTAAGCACCTCCTGAAACACCTGCACAACCCACCTCACCTTGTAAAGCTAGTTCTTGCAAATAACACTGCTAGAAAACCCTACAGCCAGAGATGTGCCATAGGGCACCCTCAAGCATCCTTGCTTCTGCACCAAACAGCACAGCTCCATATCCTGCAGGGTGATTCACCCTAATGCATTTAGCCTCAGCTAAGCAGTTATCACTTGATGACAATCAAGATGAGGACAACCAACATGGTTTCTTCTCCTTGACCTCTTTGTCAAGGCAGTCAGTTGTTTGCTGTTCAATCAGGTCCCCTCATATCAACTAGCTTTTCTAGAAATAAAGAAAAAAGAGGGCAAGAGGGGCTATTACATAGGCAAAAATTCCCTGACTATCCTCTTTCATGCTTTGCTTAAGGAGTCAAGAAAAGTTAACTATCAGTATTTTTTATGTCAGTATTTTTCAAGGACATCTGGAAATAAAATAAAAGAGCAGTACTTCACCTCAGCAGCAATCTCCAACACTCCAGCTCACCATCACAGAACCATGGAAATCCACCAAAACCAGCCATCACTATCACTTCTTCACACAATCCATCTTCAGGTTGAGCCATGCTCACAGGTTCAGGCCACCTTCCCCAAAGCAACCAAGCCCAGCCCCAACCAAAAAAAAGCCCCCCCAACTGCTACCTGTTCTCTTTTATACCCTCCTCCCTGATGCCTCTCAGGTGTCAGGCCTCTGGTCTGAAGGTGCCTTGACTCATTGCTGCCCTGAGAGCTTGCTGTGCCACTGGGATGTGCTGGGAGGAAACCACAGAGTCATTATGGTTGGAAAAGATCTTCAAGATCATCAAGTCCAGCCATATGGACAGGCATCACCACCGAGCCTGCTAAATCATGTCCCTAAGTGTCTACATGTTTCTTCAACACTGCCAGGGTCAGTGACCCCACCACTTCCCTGGGCAGCCTGTTCCAATCCTTCACCATTCAACCATCTTACACTCTGGGTTTATTTCAAAACTCTGATAAATACAGAGTCAAGTAGTTCTGGTTAAAGGACACAGTGTGCATTTCCTATTTTCCCTGCAAAAGGGAAAACTGAAGAGAAGGGAGGAGGAACTGGGGGCAAAGCATTTTCATTTTCACCAAGTCCCTGTAAAGGGAACAAAAAGTGTAAATCTTGGCAGGATGTGCCACAAGAAGTCCTCTCCAAGTAGGTTTAATGCTGCAGCCATGAGACTTCTCCATCACTAACATCCTATGAGCTTCCTGGGCAGTTGCAGCCCCTCGGCCGCTCGGTCTCCTTGCTCTGTTGCAAACCAGGAGGTAACAGGCGGTGGGCTGGTAGCTGGACAGCAGCTTGCAGAGGGGCTCCCGAGCAGAAGGAAACCTGTGTGAGGAAGTAAGTGCCACTTTCTTGGCATAGGTTGATTAGCCAAAAGGCTTCCTGCAGCTCCTGTGCATCCCTGCTCCCAGCACAACTCTTCCCTTCGTCTTCAAGGTGACAAACTTCTGGGAAGACTCGAAGTGACTCTGCCTCAAAAAATGCTGGATGAACTTTTTTATTTATTATTCCTGTGCAAAATGTTTGTAGTTTCCCCCTGCGCTTGCTTTTCAGCATCCAAAGACATTATTCTAGCATCCTCACTGAGAAGGGCTGGGAATTGAGGACCCTGAAGCTGAGGGAGGCAGTGATTAGTGCTGCAAAGTGTTAATGGTACCACACAGGGAATGGGGACTCCCTTCAGCTCAGCTATTAGCAAATTAATAAAAAGGGGAGCAGACTCTCCTGGGTGTTACAAATTTAGCACTAATTAGGAGGTCTCTTTCCTTTCTTAGCTATTTTAGCCAAGTAAATCTTGAATATCCCTTGCTAATTTGTACTGTCTTGTTTGTAAAAGCATATAATATGGTAACACTGGTTTCTTTGCCCAGCTAGTTTCCATCCGTAAGATTTTTTCCATTCTCTTTTTGACATGATTTTATAATGTGATGTTTTCCATGCAGTTAGTTTTATTTAGTAGATCTTCCCCAGAAGAGGTTTTTTTTTTTTGAATGAAACCAAACTACAGGCCTTAAATTTCTCACAGTCCAGCATTACAATGAGCATCTCTCCATACCAGGATCAACCCTTTGGTTTATCTCATGTATTCCAGTCATTAAACCCCATGGAGCTATTGTAACCGGTAAGCCACATTTTTTTGCCAAATAGCCACCCAGATTTGTGTGTTTTGGCACGTCAGAATGAATTATTAGAGAAATTTATTAGGGTTATGCTGAAGAAGCAGCCCTTAATTATCGTAGAGCGCAACACATCTTCCTGCTCTTCCTTCTCATGTTGCCCATATCTCAGCGAAATCTTTCTTGAAGGCCAGAAAACACATCTCAACAGCTGCTTTAATCTATCTAACTCTGAATTGATGTCTACAGTTTTAGAGGTATGTTTCAAACTGCCTGGTGACTGTGTTGGCTGATTTGCCTATACCCAGGAAATCAATCCCTTCTTAATTAGAGAGAAGTGCTGTGATGCGATATATGTCTGCCTTTCCAAAAACAATACCACCTTTCTCTAGCAAAATCAATGTGTTGCTCAGTGACTGACATAACGACAAAAGGTTTTAGCTTTTAATGTTTAGGAAAACACTACAGTTTGCATAACAAGAGTAGAGCTAGACTGGCTGATGCAGAAGAAGCTTGCTTCAGTTCAACAGACTAGAAAGCCATAGCTTCCTTGAGCAATAAAGCGAAAATGTAGCCAGAAGGGTCGCTTTTCTGAAGATACTAAAGAAAAGAGCATGTTATAAGTAGTCTATAGTGGGCTCACGCTTCGAAATACATGTGCACACATGCACTACTTATAGCAGTGCAGAGAACCTAAGTAACCACCATACTGAAAAACATGTCCCAAAACAAGGGGAATATTGGATGCTGTCAAGGTGTCTTTCCATAAAGTAATGCAAATTTACACAAAAATCTAGACTTTACAAACAGTTGAAAAGGGTAATTTCGCAGCAATATGAGTGTGCTCCGAAGCAAACGTAGTACGAAAACCCTGCTACACTGAAAGGGGGTTTCCATGTCCAAAGTCATGCCCAGATGATTTTGTCCTATAACCATGAAAAGTGCAGTCTTTGCAAAAGTGGAGAGTAATGCATCAGCCGTTTCTCTATCTAGAAAAAGCAGATGAGGGCTTTTCATCATTCTGCTACGGAGTGAAACGCATGATGTAGAAATTCCTCTTTATTTCTGTTGGCAGTTGGTCAAGGATGGTATATTCTGCACTCTGAGTCTAAAGACAGCATTATTTTTACTCTTCCCTATTGCATGAAATAGGATATGAATGGTTTAAGCTGACAGGACACGGTAACTCACACCATCTGCATTAGTGCTCTTAACACTAGCCATAAGGGAGCCCTTTCTTCCCTTCATGTGGGCTATAACCATGGGAATACAATGTGTGAGTGTAAAAGCTGAGTAGTAAGTTGATAAATCTCAAATGATGATAGAAAGCTGGTGAGTACAAACCTTGCAGTCCTGTGAGCAGTACAGCACTGGAAAGGACCTCTGAGGTGAATTCATTTCCCTACTGTCATAAGCAGCCCTCTGATGGAGACTGAAAAAGTACCCCCTGCCATCACAAAATCATTTTTGCCACCATTCCTCCTACCATAATGGTTGAGGAGGAGAAAGCCTACTGCAGCTGCTTGGAAACTCAGAAGTCTTCCCATTTCCAGCCTCAGTATGTTCTCAGCCAGCTTATTCACATCAGTTCTTCTGCCAAAATTATGCTTCTGCTTAAATAGCGCTTCCTCCTCCTGCGTGCTTATCCTTGATGTATTTATAGGGAGCGCTCTTTCTCTCTCTCAACATGCCGTGCATGAGATTAAACATACCTTTCTCATAGCAGGCTTTCTATGCTCTGGGTCTCCCTTTCAGACCTTCCCTTCACCTGCTCCAGTCTGAGCACAGAGACCAGGTCTAGTGGTCTAGATACAGAATTGCCACACCACTAATTCTCATGTTTCTTACTGCTATATGATATATTTGTACTCAGTATATTATCAGAGGTCTAGAATATAAATGATGTTACACACTTATGCATCAAATATGGATGTGTCATATCAGTGGGTACTACTGGCAGTCTTTGGGAGTGTGGTCAGCAGCTTGAAGGCAAAGCCCTTTGGTGCTTTTCATCCGGTGCTTTTTCATCCTTGATAGCTCCTCTAGGATATTTCAGCTTGAAGATGTTTCTTTACAAAAAGAGAGTGAATCATTCACAAAAAGCACAACTCATCCATCTTTCTTAATGTCACTTTAATTAATGTCACCATTCTTTAATTAATAGCTGCTCAGGAGGCTTGGAATGCTGTAGCTGATTGCAGGGAGAAAAATAACCATGCCCCTCCTATAGTGCTGTGTCCTTGGCTTGTGCAAGGAAGCTTTAATAAATAAATAAATAGATGAAGGAGGAGGGATATGCAAAGGCCCCTGATGTGTGGTTTGAAAGAAGAGGCAAACAGTAGCTATATCCCAGGATAGGAGGGGAAGTAAAAATCAATTAGTAGACAAGATCATTTTTTATTGCTGGAAATGAGTTCTCATTCCACAAGAATGCTGTGCCTAAGTATAGTGGAACCTGAAGGAGGCTAATTAAGCAGAAACCCATCCATTTGTGCCATCTCATAAGGGATTTGTCATTAAAAAAAAAAAAAAAAAAAAACCTTATGTTCTCTTACAAGCCTAAACAAGCATGTTCACCATGTAAAAATCAGAAAAAAAGCTGCCTGGAGAGCAGTTAATGTGTCTAAGCTGCCGTTTATGGAGGCTGCCTGCAGCTCGTGTCCTCCAAGATGCATGTCCCCTCAGCTGCCCTGTCTGTAAGGACGAAGCCACCTTGTCTATCCAGCTGCTGTGCTCAGTGCCTGGCCAGCATGAGCTTTTCTCCAGCTCTACAGGCTTCTGAGCTTCCCACCCTGTTGTTCCCAGGTTTCCTTCCGCCTTGGCAGAGCATCCTCCCGTGGGTGGGAGGTGTTGGTAGCCTCTGGGCTAACATGAGCCCCGTGTCTCCTTGCAGGCGTCGGAGGTGGAGCGGCAGCTCTCGCTGCAGGTGCACACGCTGCGGGAGGATTTCCGCGAGAAGAGCTCGTCGAGCAGCCAGCACATCGTGCGGCTCGAGAGCCTCCAGGCCGAGGTGAGTGGCCGTGCTCCGCTCCCGGGGCTCAGCCCCCTCCCCAGCAGCGCTGAGCACCTGGGTGCACCAACCCAGCAAAGCTGGAGCAGGATGTGTTGCCCATCTCCTCGTCTCTTGCTCTCCTTTCCTCTCTGCTCCTGTCCCTTGTGTGCAACAGAGCTACGGGTCAATCCTGCTTGTCCCCCCCAAAATAGTGTGTGGAGCTTGTGCTGCCACAGCTGGAGCCCGCTGTGCCCAAGGGACCCTGCAGAGCTGCTCAAGCTCCCTACATCAGCAAGGCCGATATCAGCATCCTTCCTCCTCCCATCCCTGCCAGGGAATTGATGGGGACCTCTTGGGCAGGAACTGGTGGAGTGAAAGATGTGCAGCTGTGCAGCCCTGCTGCCTTCTAAGCTATCGGGAAGAATTTTGTTTGTTTGTTTGTTTGTTTCTCCTAAAAATCTCTCCATTTCTTCTCTCCCTCTCCCCACCTGCTCCCCACTGGTCCCCTCGCCTTCTCTTCCCCTCCCCTTGGAGCAGCAGGTCCTCGAAGTAAGTACGGCTGGGACGGGCTTTGCTCGTGTGGGGGTCACCATCACCATGCATGCCTTGGCCCACCAGATCCCCCATCTCGCGCTGCGCAGATCACCTTCCCCTCGTGTCCTTCTGGCCCCCACGGGAGAGCGGTGGCTTTCTCTGACACAGTCATTCACAGGCGCTCGCTACCGGCTTTGGCAGCAAACCCTAACTCTCAGTGCAATGCATCTCTATTTTATGCTTCTACTTTCTGGCACCCCTTCTCTCCAGCCCACGCAAATCATGATGGTGGTGGGAAGAGACATCTCAGAAGCCATTAGTCACCCAAGAATGCTTCTGAGTGTGTGCAGCAGCCTTTGCAAGCACAGCGAGCAAGTCTATGTACTTGGCAAATACTCCTTCAGCTAGAGAAAGATTTCACCCCCTGGGCAATCGTGAGGTTCTTTCACCCTCAGGAGAGACGTCGGTCTGCAGAGATGAAGTGGATAAGGCAGCTGGGGCAGAGCTGGATGCAGTACTGAGGGTCTGCAAGGAAGATCTGAGCCAGGGTCCAACAAAAGAGTCACAGGGCAAGAAAAGTGGGCAAAGAGAAGTGAAAGGTTGAGCAGGGCCCTTAAAGGCGATTTGAAGAGACTTTCCCAGTGATGTCCTGGACTATTGGAGCTCAGGGAAGCAGCCCAGGAAGCAGCAAAGGGGCAAGACCCCAAAGAGGCAGAGAATGAGGAAGGTGCTGAGTGAGGAAGGAAAGGCCCGAAGGGCTTTCACTGGTCTGGGACAGGGCCCCTCTGCCTTGGGGGATGCAGTGATGACCTTGGCGGGTGCCATTCACCCCTCACCACTACCGGGGGTGCAGCGCGGCAGTGCCACCGGGCATGCTGTCCCCCCGCCTGAGACTGCAGTCCTTGGCAATTAAAAGGACTGAACCAGTTTTAAAGACAACTCATCCCTGGGAGGCTAAAAATAACGCCGGCACAGAAAGGAGCTTTGCAGGAAGAAAGACAAGTCCCCAGTGGGACTTTCCCTGGTAAAGGCACCACCATTAAGAGCCACGTGGGGAGCGGGGACACCGAGTCATGGGAATCCAGGGCAGGGCTGGGGTCACCTAATCCCCTTGGGCAGCCCAGAGCTCCCCCCGGCCTCCCATGGTCTCTGGACTGTCCCAGACGGTGTCACCGCAGCCCTGGCCCTGCCCTCGCCCTGAGGAAGGAGGAACCTCCTTGGGCTCCTCCCGAGCTTTAAGCCACACACGGAGATGCCGTTTCTCCCCGACACAGGTACAGAACACGTACGCCCATCCGCTTGTCTCTCTGCTTCATTCCTCTCATGGGAAGGTGCTTTCCTCTGCTCTGCTCCCCAGCGAGCGCGACTGCCACCCTGACTCTCCTTCTTCCGCAGATCAAAATGCTGACGGACCGAAAGCGGGAGCTGGAGCATCGCCTCAGTGCCATGATGGAGGAGAACGACCTGCTGCAGGGCACCGTGGAGGAGCTGCAGGACCGTGTGCTGGTGCTGGAGAGGCAAAGCCATGACAAGGACCTGCAGGTGAGGAGTGCTGCCACCGGGGAAGAAAAACCAGGTTTGGGGTCAGCCCGACCAGGAGGATAGTCAGTGAATTTGGAGACAGAACAACTGGAAGAGTCAAACGGCTCATGAAAGCACAGGAGAGAGCAAGATCCCGGTGCTGCCCCTAGGGATGAACAGCAGGAACCACCATGGGGTATCTTGAAAGACAAGAGGGAGCTGGGTAGGAGAACAGAGCAAAGCAGGAAAAGAAAGAAACACATAAAAGGAAGCAGAAAACTGCTTGCAGTTCATCTAATTTAATTCTTATTTCAGTGGTAGCACTGGCTCCAGAAGGGGCTTCATCAGGCAGTGCTAGTCCAGAAGGCATTAACCAACCTCAGAGCTGTTCCTGGTCGATGGGGCACCCGTGAGCTGTATGGGGTTCACAGCCATGCCTCACTAAACACCATTCTGCAGGGAAAAGGCTTAGGCACCAGTGTTGTCGGGCGTCTCAGTGGAGAACAGGATTTTACAGCTTCTGAACTCTGCAGGTTCATCCTGCTCTGTGTAGCTCTGCCTGCTTCCATAGAGAGGCACTGAATCTGAATGTGCTTGCCCTGGTGTTAAGTGGTTATAAAGCCACAAATTATTGTTTGCTGCTTTCAGAATTCCACATTCCTCTGACCACAGATAACCTCTAAAATTAATCAGTGTCCCTGCTGGATCTTGGGTGTTTTCAAGCACTCAAGTAACTCAGATTTCAAAACAGTGAAATGTGGGTTTGGGAATTTTGACATCCAAACATTGGGCGTTAGGATTTAGCTGATCAGAATTCACGTATACATGTGGGTGTATGTATATACTTGCATATCTGTATATTTTGAAGCAATTGTGCAGATATCACTTTTCTTTTTGAATTCAATTCCTTCTGTATTAGTTTTAGCAAATTTACCTGAGTCCACAGTTTCAGCAATCAAGACTACCATCAGTAGGCCTTTTCTTAAAAATAAATAAATAGCAACCTTGGCCTACTACTCTTACTTTCTCTCAGCTGGAAACCCTCTGCAGTGCCACCTGCCACCCATTCCTTCCATTCAGTCCTACACAAGCAGAGATCCTCCAGTCTGTATTCCCTCCACTAACATTCATTTTTTCTTCTGCCTCTTTGGTGGATTGCTCGGTTTCTTCTGGAAGCTGCACCAGAGCCAGCTGGAGCTCCAGGAGGTGCGGCTGTCCTACCGGCAGCTGCAGGGGAAGGTCGAGGAGCTCAGTGAGGAGCGAAGTCTCCAGAACTTCAACACAACCAGCACATCCCTGCTTTCCGAGATTGAGCAGAGCATGGAGGCAGAGGAGCTGGAGCAAGAACGGGAACAGGTATTAACACTCCTGTGAGCTGGAGTAACACCCGAACCTCTTTGTCTGGGCCCTGGAGGACATGCATGTTGGTCTTCCCACACCTCACCCTCAAAAGGGGCGCGCAGAGTTATGCAAACCGGACACTCTGACCACTGCATCTGCAAAGCTGGAAATGGCAGCAGGGTAACCCATGCCTTAGTCACACCAACATTTGTTTTCTGTGCAACACCACTGCCTACACATTCCCCTAAGCATACAGGACACAGCAGCAGCACGTCTGCAGGGCAAGAAAGGTCCCCTAGATACCTTAGAAACAGCTTAACACATTGGCTTTGGAGTTGAAGGGTCAGTCCCAGCTCCAATAGAAACACTCTTTTGACCTTATGAAAGTCTCTGCATCCATTTCCAAGTCAGCAACGTAAGCTAGATGAATACTGGCATGCTTCAGCAATCACATGCATCGTTACGACGTGGAAGAAGACTCCCTATGGCCTTGACGTCGTGGGCTAACGTCAGGCTCTCTCGTTGCAGCTAAGGTTGCAACTCTGGGAAGCTTATTGCCAAGTGCGATACCTCTGCTCCCACCTCCGCGGGAACGACAGCGCGGACTCTGCGGTCTCCACAGACTCTTCCATGGACGAGTCTTCAGAAACCTCATCAGCCAAAGATGTCCCAGCTGGCAGCCTACGTGCAGCTCTCAGTGAGCTGAAAAGACTGATACAAAACGTGCTGGATGGGGCAGACTCCACGGTAAGTGGCTCGACACGGGGAGAGGTTGTCGTGCATGCCCCTTTGCCCAGTGATGGACATTGCCAGGGAGGGCTCCTGCTGCATCCTGAAGTCCTGGGTCTCTCAGACTACCTCCATGGCTCAAAAGGTGGGATATCATGACACACAACCTGCTTCATGTGTCTCAACCAGTCAGCAAAGAGCCAGACTGGCTCATGGGATATTGGCAGGCAGTGGTCAGACTGCCAAAGCTTTCAGTGTTACACATGCATGAAACCCTCTAGGGTCTGGCAGTCGTGCTGGGAAGTAATGGACGTAGTTTTTCCTCAAGGTTTGCAGTAAGTCAGAGTTTCCACCTGGAAGTATGCAGATGTTCTTACAAATCACAGTGCAGCTATTCTAGATATGATTTTCTTAGGAATTTTTTTTTTTCTCAGAAGTAGTTTCACAAAACCCTTGTGACCGCTACATGGGTAGGTTCTGCCACTGTGAGCTAAGGTTGGGTACAGCTGTTTCTGCAAGAGTCACCAGATGTGACCCTACTGCAGGGGAAGGGTCTGGGATGCGCGGCGGTGTCCGCTCTGGGATCTAGCACCCCGGGGCTGCCAGCGAGCAGACAGCAGAGCTCTGCTGAGCCAGGGCAGGAGGGAAGACTTGGCGGACTGTCCAGCATCCTCAAGACTGCAGAATTAAGAGAAAACGTCTGACCTTTTGTGATGGCTCAAAATCAGGCCTATTTCCACCATCCACCTTTTGAGCATGTTCCCAGTGTGACTTATCTCAGAGGTCGTGCTTGGACCCTGGCACCGCAGGCACATGGGGAACACTTCTGCTTTCCATCAGAGCATTGGCAGCAGCTGATAAAAAGGTAGAGCATGGGGATTAAGTTGTATTTGTTAAAGGAAAACAAGAGTCCTGCAAAAAGTCTACAATCATGGCAATCTTAGCCATGCATTACCAACCTCAGCAAGGGGAGAACTTGTTTGCTTGCTGTTGTTATCGTGTTTAGAAGAACTGTCCTTGATTGAGCACATTTCTATTGTGGCAGTACCTGGGGACACTTGCTTTAAAACCAAAACTTAACAGGAAAGTGAATGTCCTGCTAATTTGTTTTGTGCTCCCCCAAGCCAGAGTCAAATTAATACAACTGTGTTTTTTAAAGCCAAACGTGAGCAGGAGGTTTTTGTCTTGCTCTCAGAGTTCCCGGCGAAGCGATGACGACACCTTAGAAGAACAGATCAGGCGAACAAGTGAGGACTCGCGAGCCCTGAGGGAATTAATGGAGGGAGAGCGGGGGAAACTGAGGCAGAGTTTGGAGGAGCTGCAGCGCCTTCACAGCCAGGTTAGCAATTCCCGCATTTTACAGGGGGTCTTGTAACACCCACGCTCATCTCCCAAAATGTGCTTTCTGCAGATGAGCTCAACAAGATAAATTGCCAGCAGGATTCAGTCAAACAACAGTAAAGGTCATATGCGTCTTTAAGCCCACAGCAGAAATGCTGGGGCTTCCTGAATGTAGGATCAGAGTTTCTTTTGAAAATATCCAGTATCCCATCCCTGACATCTAAAGCAGACAAATTTCCTTTAAACCTTACCCTCAGCCTGCTTTTGGATCCAGTCTATATCTCGTTTAAACTCTATGAAGCAGAAGACTCTGAAGTACAAGGCTGCTTGATATGGGGGACTGGAAATGCATGGGCATCCAGCCTGATCCATCTCACTTGCACTAAGCTCTCGTGGAACTGAGAGGCAGCTGCTGAACGGACAAACCAGGACTGTCCTGTCTTGGAGCTAATCCCACTTTGGGCACGTCTCAGAACAGCGCCATGAGATCCTCAGTAGATGCACACTCAGAATTCTAACAGGGGACAACCTGGTCCCAGGCAGCAGCCCTCGAGACAGCAGGGACAGTCTAATGCAAACACAACAGCAACAATGATCCAGCTCTGAAAACAGCACCATGCCCAAAGCCACCAATGGAACTACATCTGCACTGAAGTTGGCAGTAGCATCTTCTTTGGAAACAGAGCCAGAAAAGCAAGGAAAGGCTCTGCAATACCTGTGTCTGTGGAAGAAGCTCTCCAAATGCTGTAGGAGATCTGGAGGTGGCCAGCAGACACAGTCTTTGGCTCAGCTGCTCACATAGCACCCTGTTGTACTGAAGCAATAAACAAGACGAACGCTCTTGGTGGCCTGTGCATACAGTGCTCCTGTATGGCCTTTTCTCCACACACTTTCAGAGAAAAGGAGAGATAACTCATCCCTGTCAAAAAAAATCAGCACAAACTGGGTCTAACGTCCTCATGTAGAGGCTACAGAAGTTTCCACCCACATGCCAAAATGGAAAAGAGTTTCTTAACCCTGCCTACACACCAACTCAGGGATGCTTAATCCCATCCTAGATCTAAAATAGCTCAGATCTGGTCTCCAAGCATGGACCTGAGTGGCCAGTTTCCAAGATAGCCAGTCCACAGGCTCAGGAGGGTTCATGACTTTGACACAACTGATGCTTCTGCACCACCTACCTGGTTCAGCTGAAGGTTAACTGCATGATCCAGCCACTGGATCAAAGTAGGCTCTTCCTGCAGCAGCAAAAGGAGTCATTAAGCATCCCTAGTAGTGATGGCTAGGCATTTAGGATGACAGGAAATCCGTGCTACTCACTGCAGAAGCAGCAGTGAGTGAGTAATTAGCAGCAGATAGGGATCAGCCTTGGAGCTGGTCCTTCCTAATGGCAAAATCCTGTCAGAGACAAAGCCACCACAAACAACACCTCAGAGGATCTGAGCATCTGTCCTGGTCAAGATGCTCTGTGGCAGGATCCTCCTCTCTCTGTGGTGCCCAGACTCCTGCGCACCTTCCTACAGGCTCTCCCTTAATGATACTGGTTGCATCATGCACCCACAGCCCAGCCCATTGCTCCTGCTGGACAGGCCATCAGCTACCTGAAATACCAACAAAACCAATCAAAACCCCAATGCCAACAACACGTCTTCGAGGACACAGTAAGCCCATGTGCCCTCTGCCCGTGCCCAAGAGCACGGTGGCAGCAGGTCCTCCCAGGACACCCACGTCAGGAGCCCTTCTTGACTGTTTGCTGTCTATGTACAGATTTCCTTGTGGATTCAAGCAGCAGTCAGAGCAGGGAGCTGTCGGAAGAGTTTCCAGGTAGCAGTGCAGTGTAGTCTAGTGTAGTGTAGTGCCATGTGTGCACTAGAGCTAGGGAGTTAAACGTAGGCGAGCCCACAGAGCTGGGCTAGCAGTCCTGGATACCCCTGTCTGCAGTGAGCTCACCTAAGTGAACATGTGTTTTACGGCCTCCCTGTGCTGCCCGGCAGGTCACTCTGCTGAGCGTGGAGATGACGACGCTGAAAGAGGAACGGGACCGGCTCCGCGGAGCAGCCGAGGACAAGGAGACGTGCGAACGGCTGCTGCAGGCCATCAGGGACCGAGACGAGGCCATTGCCAAGTAAGTACCCCAGGCAGCCCAAACCAGGCTGGCTTAGCCGTGCTGGAGCACTGTAGCTGGAGGCACCTCCAGCGTGGGCTTTTCCCACCATCCACTGGTTTGGCAGTAATGGGAAAATATGGGAGGAAGCCTTGGCCTTGCCCATGAGAAATCCTGCCCAAGGCTTGTGGCTGGGGCAGATCCTTGTCCCGACACAGGCTTGGGGGATGTAAGAGGATGCTGTGCAACACGTGTTTTGCCATCCTTCATGCAGGTTTGGAGAAGAGCAGGCAGGAGAGGGCTTGGGCTCTTGGAGACGCACACAGAAACACTGGGTTTGCCCTATTCTTCCTGTTTTCCTCTCCTGGCTCTTCCAGACGCACTCCCTTACCTGTTTACACCCCTGTGTGGGCAGCTTCTCCAAACCATCTCTCAGGTCATGTTCTCCTGTCCTGCTCCAGGATATCTCCCAAAACAAGATGGGTCAGGGCATCACCAGGTTATTTCCATACAGAAATACCTAACCCACGTGGTCCGGGTGAGGGAAACAGCACAAAGAAGCACTT
>NW_010588979.1:33038-54108 GCF_000705375.1 Tinamus guttatus | reverse complement strand
CTGTGCGAAGCTCACCAAGCCCACACAGCCCCGCCAGCCTTTTGGGGCGCCCCGCGCATTCGCACTGCTCCCACACCCGTATCCGGTCCTGGCGCCTGCTGCTCGGCCCCAGCACACCTCCATCTGTTGGCAAAAGCTGGGAATATCCCAGCTGTGCCAGAAAGGCTGCTTTGGCATTTCGCATCCACGTGGGCTGCCGGTCGAGCCGTGCCTATGGCAACGTGCCGCTGCTCCACGCGGAACGCCGAGCGCGGACATCCGCGCAGCAGCCGGGCATGCGGCAGCCGACGGGAACACGAGTGGCCATGGAGGGGAGCGGGGGATGAATGAGCAGATGCTGCCCATGAGCCAAGAGCAGACATGAGCAGCTTGTCGCTAGACACGAGAGTGGCTGCTCCGTGGGCACAGAACCAGCACAGTCCCTTCCTGCCCCATGACCTAGGCATAGAGCCAGTTTTGCTGACATGCTCCCCCGCAAAACCTGTCTCCAAACAAGATCACTGCCTACTGCAGACATGTGGCGTGGCAAACTTGAGCTTGGCCTTGGAGCCTGGCAACGTGACAAGCAAAAGGGAAAGCGGGTCTGAGCATGGAGCATTGCCCTGGGTGGAAACACTGGCTTCCCCAGGTGCTTCCCCAGAGGGGAGTCCAAGGGAGATGCATTAGATTCTGTTAATAAGTTAAATTATTCCTCCAAAGAAAATGTTTACGAGGAAACACAGCTCCTTGCAAGCCATGTTACCATTTCCCCAGGGCACCCCAGGGAGCTGAGCCCTCGCGGTGCAGGGCAAAGCTGGGGAGGCTCCTGGGTGCCACATGGCCACCACAGTGGGTAAAGCCAGCGCCGCGGGTCCGGGATTGCCCACCCTTCTTGCTGTCCCGCAGGAAGAACGCGGTAGAGGTAGAACTGGCCAAGTGCAAGATCGACATGATGTCCCTCAACAGCCAGCTGCTCGACGCCATCCAGCAGAAAGTGAACCTCTCGCAGCAGCTGGAGGCCTGGCAGGTGAGCAGCAGCACACGGCGCCTTTGGGTGCTCCCCACGCTTTCTGGCAGTCCTGCACCTTGGCTGCAGGGGGTTCAAGCAAAGCCAGGCCTCCCCTCTCTCCCCGTTTGGGGCTGGAATCGCTCTTTAGGAGCTGCAGTTTAACAGGGAGGTCAAGACCCTGGCATAGGTAGGTGCGCGGGCGGCCGTCCCCAGGGCACCCACTGCGGGTGCTGCCACGCAGTGCAGTGGAGGCAGCAGCTCTTGGGAGCACCCCGGGACATAGAGGCAGCTTCCAGCAGCCCAGGAGATCGAGCAAAGTGGAAAAGATATGGTCAAGGTGCCAGACAAAGTCATAAAGAAGAAAACCCCAAACCACATGGCAATTTCAGCAGCCACCCCAGCCACGCTCAGGTTATGGATTGGGGGTGTAAAGTGTTACATAGAGGCTGCGAGCGCTTGTGCAAGGGCAGAGCCGTCTCCTCGGCAAGGGCAGCGCCTCCGTGAGAACGGCCGAGGTGGGAGCCAAGGCGCAGGCGGCTCCGCTGCGGGTCCCCATGGACCCGGGCTCCACTGCCCACCTCCCCAGCGCCCCAGCACCTGTCTCATCTCCACTGTCTTCTCTTTTCTCTCTTCTTTTTATTTTTTTCTTCTCCTGCGTACAGTTTGCTTCCTCAGGGCTTTTTACTATCTGGCTCCTTTGGTTTCTGATCTAGTGGCCTTTCTCAGTTCCTGTACCAACAGCTTTAGTCGTACACCCCTCCTGCCTTTGAGGTGAGCTCGCGCCTCCCCGCCGAGCACCGCCGCTCCATCTCCATCCGTCCGTGTGTCCGTGTGTCCGTCCTGCTGCTGAGCCCTCTACCCAGGCAGCCCCGGTGCCTCTGTGCGGGAGGAGCCGGAGCGCCGCTGCCATGGGCAGTGGTTTTATAACTCAGAGCCACTTGCTTGCTCTAGTCTGTGTTTGGTCCCCCAATAGCCCCATTGCAGGGCTTTTAGAACCAGCACCGGCGTTTCATGTGGGGCCAGGCTGCCCAACGGCATCCGATGCCACAACTGGCAGGTCCCCAAGGCAAGGACAGGTCATGCTCCCAATTTGGGGCTAGTTTGCATGCAGTAAGTTTGAGCAAGTCTCAGTGATGAGATAGCTGAATTACTGGCTTTGAAGGTAGCTATAAAACCCCAGCATGGTGGCAGGTGCCAGAGTCTCCCTTGGGGACCCCCTTGCCCTGCTGCACCACAGTTACTGCTTCTCTCTGCCTCTCCCATGGGGACGTTTGCCGGCCGTCCCCACCAGGGCAGTGCCGCCGTGCTCGTCATGCCGCCTCCATCCCATGCCAGCCGCCCGTCACCGCGCGCGGGCCCGGCCCACCGCTAACGCTCCCTGCTCTCCCTCTGCCGCAGGATGACATGCACAGGGTCATTGACCAGCAGCTGATGGACAAACACCCGAAGGAATGGTGCCAGCTTGCCTATTCCTTCTCCAGGGGCTACGGCGCAAAGCGGGGTGCCCGTCCCCCCGCCGGGCCCCGGCCGGAGCAGCAGGGGGATGAGCCTGCCGGGGCGGAAGGGAATCGTCTCTTTTCCTTTTTCAAGAAAAATTAAGCTGCCGAGGAGAAATCTCACCAGTGGTTCCTTCCCTGAGGTGGGGAGCGGGAAGCAGTGGCCCGGCTCACTGATGGACCCGGCTCTCATGCACTAAGGAAAAAAGGAAAGAAAAAAAAAGAAAAAAAAAGAGGGGCAAAGGAAACCCTCGAGACTCTGCACTGTTTCCACCACACCTGGTCTGAACCAAATGTTTACGCGCACTGGAGTGTTACAGTGTGACAGTGTCACATTAAGCAAAAGCAACTTAAGAAAAAAAATTAAGCAGAGTGATAAACTTCAGTGCAAACTGTCGGCGCTTTGACCCAGCCCAGTTTCTGCTGTGAAGAACAATCTGGTTGTCTTAAACGTTCTTGCACTGAAGAAGGCGCTAAGCGGCCCCAGGCCGGGCAGGGGACTGAGAGCCACCGCTGTAGCAAGTGCAGGGGGAAGGAGAGGACCGGCCACAGGAGAGGAAACGGGGAGTCCCTTATGCCACCCTCCCACCCAGCCACAACAGCGTCCTCCAGCCCACAGAGGAGCTGCTCTAGCCCGAATGTGGTGCGTGTCCTGCTCCGTGCTGGAAGACAAGTCCTTAGGGCACGTCCAGCCTGGGATGCTCTCCGCAGCTCTGCTCATGCCACAGCAGGGATCAGACTCCCTGCAGGTTAGCACACGTGCGAGCCCGCTGGTGTTGGGACCTTCTCCGGCATCCTCTTGTACACAATGAAGAGTGAGAGGCTGTAGTTGCATAAATTGCTGATTTCCTCCCCAAGGCACTGACCATCTGCAGCAGCTGACAGACTGGAGCGGAGGATGTTCAGTCCTGGGACACCTACGCTCCTGCCACCACCTCAGGGTGGTTGCAGAGCTTCAGTAAGTCACATGTTCCCCAAAGCCATGTACTCCTCTATGAGATCTGTTATTTTAACTGGATGGCCCTCCTAGAAGTCTGACACTTAGAAATAGCTTGTTGAGAGCCATAGTGATGGCAGTAGATCTTTGACATGGGCTGGCACACTTGATGCTCAGAAATTCCACAGGCATCTACCCTCACTGAAGTCAAAGCATATTAGGTCATTGATAAAGCCCTGGAAAACTCTCAGCTTGCCTTTTGCCTCGTGCAGCAACGTTAGCTATAGCCCGACAGCAATGCTGACCACTGCCTGCCTGGGGTCATTTTACTACTTGTCCTTTTGGCAAATAGGTACCTAAGCTTCCTTCTAACCACAGATGATCAGAGCCCACTTTACTGTGAGCATTTGTTTGATGAGGAGAAACATTTGGTGCACACAGAGGTGCTGGAAATCCTGCAATACGTAGCTAAGGACCATCCCTATGCACTGGATGGTCACCTCGCTGCTCATCTCTCTCATCACCAAACACTGAATCCAACTAGATTCAGAGCTGCACTGCTGCTATTGTGCAATTTGCACATGTTTTTCCAGCTCATGCTATTCATAGGACCAGATTTGTTTCTGTGCCCCATTCGAGGCTACCAGCTACACTCCCACTGTAGGAGATGAAGGTAGATTAAGCATTCTATGATTCTATGAAGGTAGATACACAGTCAGCTCTGCCCAGTGCAGCAACTTAGGTGCTAAAACACCTTTCTCCATGGAGCTGCTAATCTCCACTCAGCCTTTCTGCTAGATACCCTTCCTTCTGAGGCAGGTAAGTTAAAATAACGTCAGCCTCTTGTCTAGTGCATAGGACGGACCTGTAATACCTCAGTACAGATGCTCCTTCTAATGCAAGGATCCGAGCATCGCCTCTTTCCATACTGGCAGGGGAACTGCCACACACGTTCTGGTGTGAAATTATCCTGCACTGAGGCTGTGCGTGTTGCGAGGAGCGGCAGCACACGCTCTGGGGCTGAGGGTGCTAGGAAAACCCGGGCAGTAAAACCTGCTTACTTGAAAGCAATGAAACCTGGATTCCAGATCCTGCTCTGTGAAATACTTCCTTAAATCACACAAAAGGAAGTCAACAAAACAAAGTCAAGCACCACTACCAATACAGCCTAATACTTACCTGGATGGGAGCCTGGAGCCTCACAGGTAGGAAGGGAAACTGAACCCTGGCCTCTTCCCAAGCACTAAATATCTGCTTGTAGCCACCTGGGCAAGGGAGGAAGAGGGATGTAGCTGCATGCCAGGCACTCTCAGGATAGCAAGTCCTCACATTTTGACTCTTAACGAGGCGTAAAGATGAGACTTGTGCTGAGGATCTCCTGCTGTCAGGACTATGGTGGTGGGACCCATCACCATCAACTTAGACACCTGCAGTAGTAGGCACAGGTTCATGGATGCCAGCGACACTTGATCGGTTGTCTTGCACATCGCTTTGACGACAACGCTGCTTGTTTTGGGAGAGCCCTGCAAACATCTTGGTCCTCATAACCCTTCGTTCTGCTGCCAGCAGTTACCTGCACACCCAAGAGCTCTCTTCAAACCATGCGCCGAACAGCTGGGTGGCCTCTGCCCCTGTGACAATGTATGGATGTAATCTTAAGGCAAAGGCCTTAAGTTGGTTGAACATGCAGCAATGAGAGCAAGAAAGGTGCCTTCTGCTACACGTTTGCCAGGAGGAAGGCGATTCAGTTGCAGGAGTAGGCAGCCGAAATGCACAGCACACCTGCTCGGTTAAGGAGGGACCTACCTTAACCCATCTGCCCACTGCAATTTTATCTACTTAAATACAGTGATGGAAGAGATTGCAAGAGAAAAATCAGCATGTTCAAGATGCCAGTTGGGTATAGTTTCTTAAAATTCACCCCCTAATCCTAAAGACTTAGTTGCACTACTAAACCCAGAAATACAAGAGAATTGGGTTTGATGAACTGGATGACAGACCAAAGGAGACCTCCTTGTGCTGAGCTGCTACTCAATGGGAACAGAAACTGCCTTAACATAGCAGCTACGTTTGGGGTTCTTTTTGTTTAATTCACCAATGCAGTCCTTCATATTCTCATGTCATTTGTTTTAACAAGGTCCTGACTACTTCACCTTAAGCTGTCATTGAAATACTCATCTTCAGAAGAGATCACAGCCATTTCGTAACAGTTAGGAGCCTGGGTTAGGAGACACTCCACTGCTTGACACTTGATACTTTTAGGATCCCCATGGCAAAAAGGAAACATCAGCTCCAGTTAATGAGATGGGAGAAGCAAAGTAATCCAGCAGGTACCAGAAAGCCCAAGGTAGATTGAAGGGGTGAGATCAGCAGCTCTATGATGAATTCACACCTACACCTGGGATAGCGTTAGCTGAACCAGTAGTGCCACCCGGTCACTACAGAAACAGCGAGAGGCTGCCTGCCAAGACCAAGGTTAGCAAGAGCCTCCCCCAGCTCCGTAACACGACTACCTGGGCAAACACCTATGCTAGCGTCATGAAGGAAGAGGGACAGTCCCCCTCTGTGAAACTCAGTAAAGGAACTGCAAACAGCAGGCAAGTCTCTAGCACTTTAATATAAACCTGGATCAGCAGCTTGCCCTTAAAATGAGCTCCATCAGTAAAGACAACAGGATGGTTTTGCACAGAGCAGTGAGTCCCAGACTGTGCCCCATGCAGAGGGCTTCCCATGCACGTGTCCTGCTTGGGATGGTAAATCCCAGGGATGCCTCTCCTGCAGGGAGACCCTCCACCCCCACTGAGCTAGAGAAACAAGCTCATTCCAACCAAAAGCCAGGAAAGGAAGTGTCTGGGTGCTGCAGTAACTATTCCCTTGGATTGAGAGGGGAAAAGCACACAGCAGGGACAAGCAGAAAGAATGTATCTATAGATATGTACATAATCAGTGCTGTAATTTTTGTATGTAGCAGTAATGTAAATAAGTGTATGGTTTTTATAAAATACATATTCTAAGAATCTATAAAGGCTATTTTTAGTAAAAACAATGATCTACTACTTTTGTAAATAGTTCTGAGAATAAAACATTTATACGACACTGTCTCAGCTCTAAGTCACTGCTACTTCTGCAAGGCTGCAGAACAAGCTCACTGCTGAAACTGCCTTCTTAGTATTTGACAGCATCTTTAGTCCCTTGTGATCCCAAGAAATTCATCCACACAGAGCTCTCGTGTTAAGAGGAGGGTTCTGAAAGAATGGTTGAAGCACTTACATCTGCTGGTGCACGGGGAAATGGAAAGGTGAGCTTGTAACTCTCCTCTACCATCCAACCATTTATATCTGTCACTGGCCAATATATGGATGAATATGGAGTGAAAAATCCAGAAAAAAAGAAAAATTCTCATCTTCTTGCAGGAATATGGAGTGAAAAATCCAGAAAAAAGAAAGAAAAAAATCTCATCTTCTTGCACGGATAAGGAACAGAAGTAAAGTCACCAATTCCAGCCTGCTGACTCATTCTCCTTTAGAGCTACAATAGCAACTCAGATTATGGGAGCATTTATTGTGTTTGGCCAAGGCGCCCTCCTAGGAAAAAGGAAACCCCCTCCACATGGGGCAGGAGGGCTCATCCCTGGCTTGCCACCCTCCACCTTCAGATGCTGGGCAACAAACAGCCTGAGGAAGGATTTGGCAGCTTGTAATCTTTATTTTTAGTTTTTTTAAAATTATTTAAAAAGCATAATTATAAACTTTCATTACAGAAATAATCCTAGCAAACCAGTTAGACATTCCATTGCTCAACATTTAGGAAACTTCACATCACCACCACTAGAGACACAACCCTTCCCACCAGATGGTCAGTGGCAGGAGCAGGGAGATGAACTGCTCCCCTCCAGCCAGCTCTAAGAGAAAGGAAAAGCAAAAAATATCCCACTTCAAGCCAGGAAGCTGGACGCCTCCATTGGCAAAGTTCAAACTGTGGCCACAAAGCCCTGGCCTCAGAGGACCAACCTTTCCACATAAGAGGACACTCCAGGCTTGGGTGCACCATTTCCTCGTTTTATTGCATCCATTCCAGTAAATTCAGAGATTTTCCTTTACGCCTTCCTGACGTTACTGCTCCCTAGATCCGCACGCTGCTACCACAAGAGCCATCGCTGGGCTCTTGATCCTGGAGGCAGTAACTGCCACGGGAAGGCTCCGAGCGAACTCCCTCCTTGCCCACGTCCACATCCCACATCACCAGCAAACGGGGTGGATGCCTGGGAGAACGGAGCTCTCATCTCTTGCTATTAGCAGTGCTCACACAGCGCTATCATCCCAGCTCATCTGGATTCTTGGGTTACCAATGAAAGATATGTGAAGAAAGAAACGGGTGAAGGCAGCTGGATCCATAATCCCAGCACCTGAACTGATTAAAAATGTGTTACACATTCATTGCTTGCATTTTCTTTTTCTAAGTCTTTGAAGTGATTGATCGTGACGTGATTGTTTGCTTAGGGCTTTTACCACACCCATAAGTATCTTTAAAAAATAAACACACACACGCCAGCAAAATAAGTGACTAAAATTTAGCCTCTCCTGGGGAAGAAAGGGAGAGAAGTGGATTGATTCAAAGCTCATAGACATCAGTGAAACACATCCTACCAAACTAAGGCCATCAGCTCCATAGGACTACACACTGGAACTGCATAGGTCCCACCTTGAAGGTCTTAAGGAAGCCATGCCTCCACAGCTTTTAGTCCTTTTAAGAATATTTATTTCAATTATTATAACAACTATGCAGGTGCTGAGCACGTACTTTTCAGCCCAGACAGTTGATATTTTAGATACACACAGACACTCCCCACCTTTAACCATGCCTAGTTGGACTGATGAATGAAGCCCTTGTTTTTTCCAGAAAGGACAAGGAGGGCTGTTGAGAAGACCAGAGTTTGTTCCCATACATGATCCTTCACCACCACATAACCCAAGCAAGCAAGCTTTCCATTTCCTTACATTAAACAGCAATCCTCCTTCCCAATAAGAGAATCCTGGGAATGATCCTGCAGCAGCCTTCACATCAAGACATCAATCCATAACAGCTGGGTTCACTATCATGCCTTATCTCTCTCTGAAACTTTTGCCACCAAAATTCACATTCAAATTCAGATCTCTTAATTGTGGACAGGGCAACTGGAATTTTTTTATTTTGGCAGAATCACGTTTTGCTTGTTCCCAAGAGAAATGGACTCTCACTTAGAACCCTGGCAGGACCAGAGGTCAAGGGAGTTTGATTTTGGTTTTTAAAAAAAGAAGTTTAATACAAATAAATCCCACCTTCTGCAGATTGGCGTGATTTTCAGTATCTGGATACAAACCAAAGGAGCGCACAGGTACAGCTGGGCTGCAGCACAAGAAGGTGGAACCCAAGGAGCCAGCCACAAACCTGGATCATGGCAAACTGAAACTGAAGGTCCCAGCAGCAGCACCAGCTGCCAGCCCAGGGGCTGGTGATGTGAAATCCCAGGCTCCAGCAGCAGCACTGGCAACCCTGGTACCTAGAAAACAAAGCCCGAGCCCCAGCAAAAGCCTGGAGCTCAAAGGGAAGCCCCAGGAACACCAGTTGCCAGCCTGAAGCCCGGAAAAAAACAAAGCCCAAGGCCCCAGGAAGCGGTTGCTGCCAGCCTGGGGCCAACTTGAGTGAAGAACTTGGTACTATTTCTGTAAAAAGATGAATTTTGCAGTCCATGATTGGTTGACATTAAGAAGGTATAAGCCAAAAGCAACAACAGGGATGCAAGGCTGGTTAAAGCAATATACATTATGTACAAACTCTTGGGTTAATTAGTCCACTTGGTAGGCAACGTCCTTTCTTGTCTACAAGGCGCACTGGAATGAGCAGGGGAGGAGAGGGGGGCAAGATTCCATCCGATACCTTCTTGGCACTGAAGTGGTAAGGTGCCAGCGCCTCTTGATAGAAAACATGAAGAAAAAATAATCTTTAAATAACGGCACAAAACTGAGAAAGTCCTCCCAAAGCCTGCCCCAGTGGAACTGCCCGAGTCTAGTTGGAGGGGCTGATCTGTCTGAGAGCAGAGTCCCTGCTGCTGGGAAGAGGCATTAGCAGCACCGCTTCTTCCGTTTACTGTTCTTCGTTAGCTTCACCACATCGTTCTGTTGCTGCTGTTGCTGCTTCGCTAGGTTTTCTTTCTTTGCTCGCAGAACTAGCTCTGTAATGCAATTAAACATCTGCAAGAGAAACAAGCATGTTCAGACCATCCAGGAGCTCAGGCTTGTTGTTGCTGAACAGCAGCTGTTTTGGTATTTCAGCACCCTCCCAAACCCACTGAGTAAGCTGAAATGCAGTATCTTCAAGCAAAATAAATAAAAATAAATCAATAACCTCTGCCCCTCCCAAAAGGGGTAAATAAGAACAGGTGAGTTTGACAGCTGAAGTCAAGAATGAAGATTCATCTTCCTAGAAGCATCTCCCCATACATCAAGACTTCACTGAGAAAACACCTGATGAGTTAGAACTGTAAGGCCAATGAGAAGACAGTGAGATGCCCTTCATTTCTCTTCCCCACTCCTTCCAAACACAGCTGGGTGTCTCTTCTTGACATATTAACTACGCATTCGTAGTTTATACAAAGCATTTTATCTTTCTTCCTCAACAAGACTAAATCTGTTTTTACTTTTCCAAACTAAGATTCCCAGGCAGTTTTATGGGCACTGTGTTCTGCATATTGCATTACCTCTTCCACATTAACATTTTCTTTGGCGCTGGTCTCAAATAATTGAATCTCCATCTGCCCAGCAAACTTATACGCATCTTCCGTCTCTACCACTTTTCGTTCTGGGTCATCATTCTTATTTCCCACTAAAAAGGAAGGAGGAAAATAATAATAATAATAATAATCAGCACTGCACTGTGGTGGGACAGCCCCCTGAATCTGCTGCCCCAGCTCTGTGCCCAGGAACTTACCCAGTATCCGACAGACATCATCACAGTTCTGATTAATTTCATGCAACCACCGTTTCACATTCACAAAAGATTCTGCACTGGTTACATCGTAGACAACAATGACCCCGTGTGTTCCTCTGTAATACCTAGGGAGCAGGAGAAGACAGTGAGGGTTAATTCAAGCTACGTATCACCTGCTTAGCACTTCTTGCTTGCAGCTTTTACAAGTTCCTTAAAAAAAAAAAAAAAAAAAACACAATCCTTGAGTTAGAGGCAGTCAAGCACCTCCATTTTCTTTGCTCTAGGAGTCATTGAATTATTTTACAACAGAGAGACCATATGTTATTGCTCTCAAGCTACAGAGTTCCCTGATCATTTAGCTCATAAAACTAGGTTCAAAGTTGAAAGATTTGTTTCAGCTGCTTCCTTGTTCAGGCTGTCAAACAAAACAGAAAAACAAAAGTGAAGATGAACACAGGCTTGTAGCTCCATGAACAAAACAGCAGTACCTGCAGTGTGCCCCTGGAGCCAGGCTTAGTAAATAGATACTGCCAGAAATATCTTTTAACCCTTTGAGTTAAAGTGAACAAAGTGTATTCCATGCTCAGGACATCCTTCAGCTGCAAACAGGGTGCTGGAGAAAGTATCTTAGGAAAAACACCACTACGTTTACATCGTTCTTCTGCTTTGCATTTCCAGTTTTTAGCTTTTGCTGTCTAAAAAAGAGATACTAGAGAAACTCTTATTTAACTCAGTGCAACTGTTCCTGCACTAAGGCTTTTAGCTTACTAAGCAACAGAAGAGAGGCAGCATTTTCTTACAAAAAGTCAGAGACATGTTGGCTGTATCAAGCTCTGCAGTAATTTTGTTATCTATGAAAGATTACTTGCAGACAAAAAATTGAGCAGATCTGCAGACACACTCAACCTCCAGGCATAGCTCCCTTTTGAGCTCACAAAAATTTCTGTCTTGTTGAAGAACTGTGTTCTGATCGCACCTTCCTACTCAACAGATTGACTCCATATGTGCATTTAATGAGTTCTGCTACCTTTAGCAATTAAAAATAAGCTTCACTCTGGTTTACTCCCATTAGCCTTGGGCAACTGGCATCTTTAAGAGATGATCAGCAATCCTGATGCACAAAAGAAACCAAAGCTGCAGTGTTACCACCTGCATGAGCCGATTAAAGGAAGGCCGTGTGTGCACCACAAACATTCTGCATCACATGAGGTTAAAGAGCTCCAGCTTTTCAGTTTTCAGCTACACTCCATGGGCTACCCAGGCATTTTCTTTGCTACAAATTAGGCAGCTTTGCCAATCAAGTCATTGAAGCAGTTGCTGTATCTCAAGTGCCTTCATTCTTTTCCTTTCGCTTTCTCTTTCTTACAACCAGCATCAGTTTGAGGAATGTTAAGATACAACTGAGGAATTCTCCTTAAACTATCATAATATTATTAGAGCTCGATTTCATACCGTAAGCTCCTCTTGCTGCACTCTCCCTTGCGGTGCATTTTAGAAGGGGTTTCTATGACAACCTCTGCTTGCTCTGGTAGCAGAATCACTTTGCAGTGACAGTCACTGGTTATCTGGGATTCTAAATGTGCTCCACAGAAGCAGATCCCACTTCTGCTGCTCACCTGGGTCCTTCCAGGTCTCACCTCCCCAAAGCAGCTGCTCCCATCCTTTTATACTGTGTTTTGCCAGCTATTTGTGCTGTACATCTACTTGGCAAGAATTGAGATGAAAAAAATGTTTATTCTCAGACCATTAGAACTCTTCTACTTGGCAAGAATTGAGATGAAAAATGTTTATTCTTGGACCATTCGAAAGTCCGCACTTTCAAATTTTATAATCTGTTCTCTATTGGTTCCTTTAAAAGCTTTGAAATTTGCTATAGGACTCCAAGGGTTCTAGTTACAGGCTCTACTACTTCACAACTTGGGTCCTTTTGAGGGAAGGCATTACACAGCACAAGTCCAACATTCTGCAAAAACAACCCATCCTCTCCTGACACTGCTGTGTACCGTACCCATCGCTTTGGATTAATAGTTGTACTTGACAGCATCAGGAGAGGAAATATGTCAAATCCTACCGACACAGCAGATCTCACTCACTGTGAGCAATAAACTGCTCATCTTCAAACTCTCCCGTAGCTCTGCCTAAAAAACCCCATCTCCTTCAGCAAGCCTCAGGCTGACCCACCGCTTCCTCCTCAGCACCAGCATGACACGTGTCAGGACAAGGTCTGGCCTTCAAGGGCAGAGCCGGGCCCCCCAGACACCAGGACACAGCCAAGCTCCTTCTGCTGCACCAGAGGGGCAGCACTGGCCTCATGGTCACCAGCCCAGAGGCGCTGCTGGAGCGTCCTGCAGCACCAACCTGCCCACACAGCCAGGTCTTCTTCTGGGGAAGCACACGATGTCGGGGAGTAGAATAACACAGAGATCCCCCTCCCCACAGAATTAGTTGGCACAAACTCATCGTGTGCAGCTGCACATGAGGGCTGTGGACCGGCCCATGCAGCACAGACCACCACGGCAGTCAAAACTCGGCAGGAGCTGCTGCCACAAAGCACTAAGGTTGGCAGAAATACCTTGCTTTGGGCAAGACAGGATCCCTGCAGAGTCAGGGGTAGCTCCCAGCACACACTGCTTCTATTTTGGGAAGAGAAAATTGTCTGGCACATCAATCTAGAAAGGTTGCCAGCCCCTCAGCTACAATAAAATGCCATTTCCCCATTGCCTGGCATTACCTGTTAGCAGCCTGGAGATAAGACTATTCACTACCTCTTGCTCTCTGATCTTAAGCCCCATAATACACCCATTTTCCTCAAAAAGCTCACCTTGCTATTTTCTATCATTTTCTAGATACAACCTTGTGTCCTAGGTAACATTTTAGGCCTAGCAGATGCAGCAAAGATTCTCCAACTGCAGGACAGTCCTAGAAAACAAAAATCTGATTTATCCTACCTCATACTTGCAATTTCAGAATGAAGTAGTGCAGAACTGCCTTTAGAAGAAGCTGTAGGCTTTGACGGGTAGAGAACAGATGGGACTCTGGCATTCAAGGAGCAGCAGGTTTTAAGTTTTGTGCTTTTGGCAATTCAGAGGCAATTGAGCCTTTGATACAATAGAAAGTGTCCCATCTTCCCATCTACACTTTAGGAAAGAGACATGGAGACCATGTAAGTAAAAGCAAAAGAGAAAAAGTTCTCATTCTTAGCGTTCCATTCAAGGGATGAGTGACTGATGCTGGTTGTCCACTATATGGACAACGATGTGTGTGCTCTACAAACGCCAGGAGTCAGTGCTACCCTCAGGAATAAACATGTTAATGAAATACCAGAGAAGAGAGAAAACGTTATAGAATAGTCATTAATGGAATGCACGAGGAAGTGTCCCACTGAGATTAAAGATGTTTATCAAACCTGAGCTTTTTCTAAATGTATATGCTCTTGGACATGTGGTAGTAGACAACTATCTTTACTATGGCTGGAAATGTTACATAGATCTAAAGACTTCACGTGTGGAATTTTAGCATATCTATTGTGACAGATTAGTTGACTAATCTTTTGACCATCATAGCTAACATAGTAATTTACTATATTAAAAAAAAAAAATCCTCTTGAGGATACCGTTTCCATACAAATGTATGGCAGAAAGTCTTACTATTATCATTTACCCTGAGCTAACACCTGAAAACTATTTTTAAACTTATATCCTAAAACTGTAGTCCAGAATACAGCCCTGTGTACAAGATCAGATTAGAGCCAGAACTGGCTTCTCATGCTGCTTAAGTATTTCCATTAATGCAGCTGAGCCCTGGCATGCTACATCGTGAATTTAAGCAAAACTTTAAGAGTTGGGATGATGTTCCATGCCAGCCAGGCTGGAGACAGCACTGGCCTCTTCTCGCCATGCACCAGCCATCCTAATTTCCATCATTTCTAGATTTAAAAGACAGCAGAAACAGCTGCCACTTCTGTTTCAAGTGCTGATGTAGCTTAGTTTTCCCGAGTTTCTGCAGAGTTTGCCTCATCAACTTCATTACTGCTCAACAGCTTTTTGATTATTCCACCTTCAGCTTCTGTAGCTGTAGCCAAGTTAAATATATATATATCAAGATACTATAACCTTCTAATTTTCCCAATTTTCTACTATTAAATTTCTACCACTTCAGTCTTTCATAAACCCAGGTCTACACAGTAGCAATTCTAACCAGTTATTACTAAATGGGTTCTAACTTCAGACTTGTTTGCCAAGCTTGGCTTGGCCTCAACCCACACACTACCTTTACCTGTAAAGGGACTTCCTGGCCTACAGTAACACTCAGGGAACACCTTTTAAATATTCTTCACCTCAATCTAAACAGTCATTACCTGGCTCTACATCACCTGATTGACAGGGCATTGCCACTCTGCCCATGATCCAGTCAGCCAAGTCCTCCTCTTCCAAGTATAACAGAGCAATTCAATTTGCCACTACTCAGTTTAAGCAAATCTATTTACTACTAAAAAGAGATGATAAAATCCCTTACAAAGCTAGAATCTTTTTATCAGTTATTTATACGGATGCTGTATCTAGGTCCAGAGTGACTTTGGGAGAACAGCAAGGAATTTCAGTCACAACTAGCCCACCAAGCAGCAAGAGGAGTCATCCCTACAGCTTAACTTGAGCTTCAAAAGCATTTCCCCTCAACACTTTGATGCACCTGAACACAGGTAACTCTCTCTGCTTCATGTTGCATAGAATTCCAATCTTTCTTCCCTGGTCCTGGAGAATTTCTGTAGCTACTTTACCAGTTTTAAGGCAGAAAAAAACTGGGACCTTATACTCCCAAAGAGCAAAACTTACATTCACCTTTAAGCTGTGTAAGAGAAAGCATTAGCTTTCTCTTACAAAGGAGTGCTAACTCCTCATAACACCAAGCACTTTCCATTTAAGCTGTGTAAGAGAAAGCATTAGCAAAGTGCTAACTCCTCGTAACACCAAGCATTTTCCGTTTCTCCATGGTAAGTGATAACGAAATCAAGGAAAAGATTTCCACAAAACCCTATGCAAAACCCAACCCTGCTCCCAAATGAAGCCTCCTTCCCCGCTGTTCCCCATCCAGCGCTGGACACCGTGGCTTTCTAATCTAGCTGGCATCAGCTTCTCAGCCCCATGAAGCAACGCTCATTAACAGCTCTCAGTTGTGTCCGGGAATCCGAAAACAGGAAGGCCGTTTGCTGACTCAGCACTAATTCGGGCCCTCTGCGAGCAGCCTATAAGCACAGCTGACACGAGCTGCAGCAGTGCTTTGCTTTGCTGCTTCCCCCTCTCCGCTTCCTGCGGCACTGAAACAAGAAGTGATGTCATGCACAGGAACCCTACGAGAGGCAACCGAGCTTTTTCAAGCTAAACACTTAAGGAACAATGGGAGAAATCCAGTAATATCCGTATAGAAGCGCAGAGGAAAGGGGTGGTGCACACGTCAGGTTCAGTTCTCACATTTCTAGCTGTTTAGACCTACCACAGGAGCAACCAATCTTACTAGTTTTTTAAAGTCTAAGTTAACTGATGCATCAGCTGAAGACAGCACTGTTCTCTTCACAGAAGCTGGGTGAGCAGTTGGTCATGACCATTGAAACACCTATTGGGGATTTGTTGTTCATTTTTGTTAAATACCAGGAGACAAGGACTCTATTACCAAGACTACTACTTCTTCCTCTTCCCCTAGTGCTGCAATGAGCAGCCCCACGTTTACTGCAATTACTTTGCAGGCACATTTTATTCTTGGCTCCCATGGCTGCAGCTCTGGGTGTGGTTTCTTTGGGAAGAGGAAAAGCTGCACATATGCTGCTCAGAAGGACAATGAACATGAAGCTGAACTCAAAACGAGGAAAAGGTTAACTTCATGTGGGTGTTTGCTTCAACAAAACCCCCACCAAGGTAGCCTTTAGAAGGCATTTGTCCTAAGGGAATGTTAAGTTGTGGATAGCCAACTTTAGGACCTCAAAGCTACTCAGAGCCTGCACTTTGCACTTCTGCAATACAATCAATCTCAAGATGATCTTCTGCAACAGGCTTTAGAGTTAGGTTTACTAATACATGAAAAGTTATTAATTAATTCGAGTTCTACAGTTTGGAAACTAGAAGCAGAAGAATAAGGCCAAGCCAACATGGAAATTTACAGAAGAGTCAGGAATCTAAAATCCCAGTTTCACAACTGAACCATGATATTATCACTCCCACCTACTCTAAAAAAAGCTGAGAAGACCAGCTACACAGACAACACAGTTACCATTAGCTGATCAACAGCCAGGTTAAAATATCTTCAGCATAGTTTCAGACTACAAGAGGTCTAAATTTCACATTTCCATATGTGAAATTACACATCAGAAAGCCCCATTACACTCACGTTGACGTGATGGTCCGGAAGCGCTCTTGTCCAGCTGTGTCCCAGATCTGTAGCTTCACTTTCTCTCCATTAATTTCAACTGTCCGAATTTTAAAATCAACTCCAATTGTGGTAATGTAGCTACCTGATAGAAAAGAGAATAAGTGAGAACCTAAGTCTTGTTTATTTTGCATGTCTCAAAGCAGCACACTTCTAAACTTGCATTGGCAATAGCCCTCTCTGGAGATGAGAGAAGGTTCCTCCTATCCATTCATCTTTTAAAGTGCCCTTTGAGATCAGCAATCTGCATAATTTTACCTGCAGCTAACAGCTTTTCCCCCCACTCCTCCCAAGCCACTTCTTCCCTCCCACACTAGAAATAAATAAAATTCAGTATCACAAATCCCCAATCATAATCTACCACATCGGTTGTCAAAGATAAGCACCCAAACATCTTAAGAAATGGGCAATAACTAATGAGGGGGGTCACTTGTTAAAAAGAAAAAAAAAGACAGTTTTGTCTCATGCTAATGCAACCACGTATTTTGAATGTAGTCTATTCAAAGAGAATCCCTCTTAATAGATCAGTTACAATACAAACGTGAATGATTTAACTACAATATTCAGTCTAAATCTCAAGGGACAGATGGGAAGTCTGTGCAGAGCACAGTACAAGCTCAAAAACCTCAGCTATTTCTAGAACCACATCAGTACTTAAGTATCAGTGCTTTCAGTTACAAGTGAAGATCAAACAGGATGCTTCTTTAGTCTTGTGCTATGAGAAGCAGAGGTAAAAAGATAACACATCCCCAGTACAGCTATCAGGGCAAAAGCAACCCAACTGCTCCTTGCCTATTCCAACAGCACTGGTGCAGCCCTCAACTGTTTCATTTAAGTAAACTAAATACTCACCTGAGAACGTATTATCTGCAAAGCGCAACAGCAAACTGCTCTTGCCCACACCTGTGATGAGACAGCAAGATATTTGAATATAGTCACATCTTGCATACCAGGTAACATGACAGTATTTTTCACATTCATGGAATTCTGCAACTTGAGCTAAAAAAATCTTTTCTCGGTCTGTAATTTAGTACCATCCACCTTGCTCAAATGCTCAAGGGGACTATCAAAATGAATATCCAAGGGCCACACTGCTGTTAATCCAAGGCTTGCTATGTTTCTCGATCCAGTACTGTATTTTTGTTTGTTGTCATCCTCTCCTTTCTTTAAGCCCCCAGCAAGCTCTCAACCTGCAGTTTTCAAGCTATGGTTTGCAACCCATTCCAAGAGCTCATCAAAAGTAATGACAAGAAGCAAGTTGATGATCAGTAGCCTTATATTTGCAACAGAAAGAACCAAAAACAAGTATGCCCTGCTAATCAGAATGCTCAGAACACTGTTCTGAACGTCTGTATTGAATTCAATGTGCTTAACACCACTGCCTACCTCCCATTCATTTATGCAGTGCTGAACAGCAATGGAATTTGGACAACTTAGTTGATCAGACTAGGGTTTGGTACTATAAAGCTCATGTTAACATTGACACAGTTTAACAGAAGCCTAAGCCAAACAGTAGCGTTGGGAGCCACTGTTCTACACAGTCATCGCAGATTGGCTAATTCTACATTTGGAAGGCACTTTCTGAGGTTGGACCTTTCACCAACACGTTCCATGAAACATTTTTAAGCGCTTGGAGAAGCACTTCATCCAGATTTTTCTTAGATGATTGTTTGCACACTGATAACACCCTGTTCATGGGAGCATTTTTTCCACATTGCTTCGAACAAGAATAAGAAACTCATTCCTGCACACCCGGGCAGGGGGAAGACGATCAAAATGCCCCTGTGTTTTCATCTCTACATAACATCTATTGCCCCTTTCTTCTCCCTTCCCCCTAAGAAGCACTGTTATGACACAAAGAAGAAATTTAAGCTCATTAGTGTGATTATCTACCACATATTTTCAGGTAGGAGTTATTTAAGCTAAGTATTTTGATGTTTCATAGTTTACTTTTTTTCCTCCCTAATAAAATGACTGTGCTAAACATATGCAACAACTGTACGGAGTTTCCACAGTTGACAAACACTGGAATTTGAAGACAGCAGCCAGTACGAAAAAACTAAAACCCTGCATGATTCCAGCAATCCAGATCTCACATGCAATAAGTTCAAATCACCACTGACCTTAACAGCCTCTCTCATTGATTCTTACAATCTATTTTTAAATGTTATTAACAGTAAAGGCACAGCGTGCACATCCTGTGTACCTCTGAGCTCAGAAGATAGCAGAGCAGTTCCCAAACTTTAGCAGAGGATCAGTAATCCAGCAAGACCTACTCTTAACCCAGGCAAGAGAACTCTCTGTGGGAAAAGTTGAGTTTGAGGAAGATGGGTTTCAGCAAGCACGATGCTTTTTGAGCAAAAAAACCTTGACCTCCAGCTTCATTAAAAGTTTTTAAAGGTTTGAACCCACAGGCCTGTCAGAGCATGCTTAAAAGAGAGAGATTCAGCCCTCACAGCAGTACTGCAGAATGCCATAGGCTGCACATGACTGCTGCTTTGTCAGACTGTCCACTGCTGCATAGACACAATTGTGCCCAGAGCTGCTCCGAGACAACTTCTGAAGAAGAGAAACCCTCCTGAACTCAGGAAATCCTACAGGCTCCAGATGACAAATCTTGCTGAACACCCCTTGCGCCTCTGACTGACACCGTTCTTGTGCAGAGAAACCACACGCTTCATGACCCCCCACCTCCTACACACAGTTATTTGGAGATACGAAAAGAGAAGACTAGCAGGGCTTCTTTGCTCTTGGAAGACAGCAAGGTCCAAAAAATCTACTGACTTTGCAATATCACTATTACAAGTAAGCTTCTGCGCTGTAAGACTTTCTAAAACAAACCTCTATCTCACTGAATGATAGCGTGAATTAAGACAGGCACATGCAAAGCAAACAATCTGTATTATTTTTAAATATTCAGAACAACTGAGATCACCATCAACTTTTCAGCATGCCCTGCCCCAAAACACACAAACCTACTACCCTCTTGAAGATGAAACCTGCGTATGGGGGAAAAATGAATGAAACATAACAACCTATCCAACATCAGTCCACTAATGATTGCAAGGCTTTTCAAAACATCAATCAACAGGCAAGCAAACTGTTGTGGAAATGAGGACAAAGCCTTTCTGTTGAGGTAAAGGCTCAAAGAGAGAAAAATCAATACTCCAACTAGACAGTGAGATTTAAATACAATAACAGAGAACCACAGTCAACCACCACATTATTTCCCCTCTTCACACACCAGACACACCATAGGAATTTGGATTCAGTTAAGAAGGTTCAGCTAAGAAATTTCTCTAAATTGTGCAGAGGGTAAGTTTTCTCCATCCTGTTTATCTTGCCTGAACAGTTTTGAAGCTCATCAGTAAGCAGACTTACTGCTTTACTCAGAACGTACTACTCTGTTTTAATAACCCACAGACCAGCCCCGCAAAGCGCTCAGGGTTTAAAAGGATTTCTTTGCTGTTATCCCTGGTCCTGTCTCAAACACAGGCTCTTTGAAAATGGTTCTTTCCTTCTTGCAGACACAGCGTGGCACAGAAGGAAATATTTTCATAGGCAGCCAAGTCCCCAGAGGTGACACCTCCCCAGAGCGCGTTTGCTCCTCGCTGCGTGTCGGGGCCTGCCGCGCCAGGACCACACCTCTCCAGGGGAGGGTGGATGCCGTGGACTCCGGCTCATGGAAATGCAGCCCCAGAGAGCTGCAGTGCAGGGCTAGGCAGAGGGCAGGCATCGCCCCGGCCCGCTGGGTGCCCACACCAAAGCGCCGGACGCTTACGCTGCCCCTCCAGAAGCTTCTGAGGCTGCTGCAGAGGCATCTCCGGTCCATTTCTGACATCTAGAACGACTCCTTATCCACAATTCTTATAAGCATGCGCACACTTTACTATAACTAGAAGCCATCAGCTTTGCAATGACAAAAAATACCCCAACAACAACAAAGAACTCTGGAATAGGGATTTTAGGCTGATGCTGAGAGTCTTAAGGACCGTTTCTGCTAATATGGTACCAACACACAGTAATTACCACCCGGAAACCGCGGTCCCCAAGGCTGGGGCAGCCCTTCCTCACCTGCCCGTAGGGGCCGGTAACGTTAATGAGGAGGGAATCCCTCCCTCTGCGCCTCCAAACCGCGGGGCGCGCAGAGGCGGATCCCGCCGGGAACGCCGGTATCGGGACCCTCGGCGATACGCGACCAACCTTTTATTTATTGTTTCCTCCCTTTTTTTTCTCTCCTCCAGCCCCTGCACCATGGCCCAACCG